>JAXIVJ010004334.1:20000-84041 GCA_036785665.1 Chirona hameri | reverse complement strand
CAACTAGGCTATGCGCCCTATCCCAACAAGTACAAGTAAGCACGGTAGATAAAATCATCAGCCCCCACCAGTCATGGTTGGCAGCACTCGGGCCTTTGGGCGTTAAAAATCTACTACACCATAGGGTTCCTATGTTAAATCGATGATTTTCAGACGAGGCTGGCTCGTAACCTATAGAACATATTTTAAATCTGACTTCTGGAAAAGATAGCTACAAGCCTTGGCTACAACGTTTTTATTTATTATTTTTCGATTTTTCGAGCGAAAAGTGGTTAAATGGGCTTGGGGGTTAACCAATGTCGTAACGCCCATTGCCGACCGTGGGTTCGAATCCCAGAGGCACCAAGTATTTTTGCGTTGGACCCAATGCATAGATAGTCATGATTCATACATCATTCGATATGCCGGCCTTTTCTCATCTCACACCTCCCTGAATGACCTCTAATTGGTGACCTGTGATGTCACAGAAGCCAAGCTAGGTAAATAGGTCATGTAGCTCCAAGTATACATAGTGTGCCGTGTGCGCCGCCACAGCAACGTAGTTTTATCGCTTTTAGCGGCCGAACCCTCTGATTTTGGCACATTTCATGACAATTATTGACCTTCCATATCCTTCAGTGACCTTATAAATGTGCGTGATCACTGGGTCAAAGCCAATATCTAATTAGCCATTATTAGGTCAAACCATTTTTCGCAGTGTTTCCACAATATTGTAATATGATATGTTGGTGCCTTTAATTTTAATATTCGATAATGAATGGAACTTTATGTTCAAGATGTACTAACATAATATTGATCTATTTCATCTCCAAAGCTTACAATCGACATGCACTTCAATGGGTTTGGGACATTAGGTATTTGTCTGTGGCAGAAATGACATCAACATGCTGATGCACCAAGTCATGGTGGCAGCAGCTACATTCAAGGTCAGATCAAGAGGAGTTGGTGGACAGCGCAGTCCACCCCCAGACATAAGGAAATTTAAATGTAAAACTTAGCCACTTCAGTCTATCAATGACCCGGAATTTCGATAGGATGGCACGGTCAGAGCCTGAGCCTGCACCAGAAGCATTGTTAGCTTTGGGCCTGGCCTAAGAAAGCCATTCAATCAAAACATTCAGCAGTATTTAACAATATCAAAGCTATGATCTCGGTATTATGTGTTTCACAAGAAATAGTCACAACATCCCCACAAACTACTTTATTTAGGATTTAGGTAGATGACCACCTACCAACATGCCTACCGCAGGATCATGGATGGCTCATCATGTATTTTTATATCTCACAAAACAAAAGCACAACGAATGTATTTCGCGCGTTATAGTTGAGTTTTCGTGACCGCTTCCAAATCCACTACAGTTGCACTACAGGTACTGAAATATACACTACTTCGACTACTACGTCGTATATTTGGTGGAATTAAATTAACTAAGTGCAGATATAATCTATGGAAATACAAGTTATTGATACCAAACAATACTGTCAATTTATAATAGACAAAACAATTACCAGAAAAATTATATCTTGCCTCATTAATTTGGGCGTTAAATTCCTTACTGTTATACCCGTTGTTCTATTACCCTGGATAAAATACTCAAGTAAGTGTATTGTGATCGGTGATTGGTAAGGTTTTTGAGATTGAGTATTGAGTATTATGTAACGCACAGTGAATATAATATATATATATATATATATATATATATATATATATACACAGGCACAGTGGATGTAACGCTCCGGCGAGCCTCTGAAAAAGTCGTCCCAGCCCAGAGTACTTATATGTCCCGGCCCCATATCCCTCGGAAGTCGGAAGAGGGTGAGAGTTCCAGTTCAGTTAGCGCCTTGGTCCCTAGAGGATATAGTGTTTGATCTGCAAACAAAACCAATGTAACGCTTACCCTGTTGCTATTGTAGACTCATTCATTCAATCATTCCAATTCAGGGGCTGACAATTTTTTGCCGGAATTTGCTTTGATCATTTCAAGATGTTTCTTCTTGATAATTTGCTCTATCTGGGTGAAATTGCTGAGCGCCACCTGCTGTCATCACTGGTCATGCCTCCTGAAATCCCTATGAATGTTGAGTTTGTCTATGGGACTGTTCCAGTGCCCTCAACCGGAAGAAGTGTTCATCCTGCCAGTTGAGGTGCGGTGGAGTGGAGTACAGGAACGAATGGTGGAGTTTTCCAATGTAAACAGCATGGACAGTGGTCATGAGTTCACCACTAATGTGTGACAGAGTGCCAGAACTGTTGTCACTTAACTTTCCTCCACCAACCTCAACCACTCTCCAAGCAGTGGAGGTTTTCCTCAACCAGTTGAGGCTCAACCGATTTGAGGCGCAGGAATGACCAGTGGAGAAAATGAACCCTCAACCTAATCTAGTTGAGGGTGCTGCAACAGCCCCTATGCTTCCTGATGCAAAATTGCTTCCAGTGGTCTATTCCAATATCAATATTGTTTACATCTAGCCTCTAGGCATGGGTCATGCCTACATATTTCCTCCAGATTGGTTATTGATTTGACTCTGATTGAATTGATTGGAAAAATACAAATTCCTTGAATTAAAAAAAATCGTTTCAGCACCAGATTTTTTTAGGAATTTTCCGCCAAACCAATCAATAATTGTTCTTGTCAATTTGTTTGGTGATTGCCAAATGTAAACCTCAAGTATAGCCATTCAGAAGGCAAACTTTTTGCAGGATTGCTAATAGGACACAACATCAAGCATGAATTTGTCACACCCCGGTCCCATACAGCTAACCCATGCTTACTCCTGGTTCCAGACAGTGGCATCAGTGACACAATATAAAAATGGCTACAGTGCTGATCCAGGGTGCATCACGCGGTCTGGGGCTGCAGTTTGCTCGTGCGCTGGCGGCGCGCGACTCAGTGTCAACGGTGCTGGCCACGTGCCGGCGGCCGGATCAGGCGAGCGAGCTGCGCGCGCTGCCCAAGGTGCACGTGCTGCCGCTGGACGTGACCAGCGAGGCGAGTGTGGCGGCGGCGGCCGAGCAGGCGGCCTCCGCCACCGCCGGTCTGGACCTGGTCATCAACTGCAGCGCCATGTTGCACCCGAGCGGCCGCGGCGAGACCAGCCTGCGTGATGTCAGTCTAGCTGGCCTGCAGGAGACCTTCGTCACCAACACGTTCGGCCCGCTGCTGGTGGCGAAGCACTTCGCGCCGCTGCTGCAAGCCGGCTCGGGCGCGCTGGGCGTGCAGGCCGCGGACGCCAAGCAGCGGCACGCCGCCGTGCTGGTCAACATGACGGCCAAGGTCGGATCCATCACCGGTAAGTGACCACGGGCACTGGACTGACACGGCCGCTACCATGGTAATTGGAGAATATAACACGTACGGTAAGATATCGTGGATGAGGAGTGAGGTTGCTAGGTTGGGGTGTGGTTAGAATATCAATAATTACGTTCCCAACGGCTAAATTTGTTCGAAACTATGCTGCGTAGAACGTGATGGATCTAAAACATGCAGAGTCGCTTGGTTTGTATGCTAGTTACTGACGTAATGCAGGCCTAAACGTTAATTAAGTTGCCGGTTTTGTCCTGCTTATAGAGAACGTACTTGGCGGTTGGTACAGTTATCGAATGTCAAAGGCTGCATTGAATATGGCGACCAAGAATCTCAGCATAGAGCTGTGTAGAGGGAGGAAGAAAGTATTGTGCATCGGCCTCCATCCCGGTAAGCCTGATGCATTTTGGCATGTAAGGATGAGAGGACGGGGTTCCGGGTGCCTCAGTCGGTGGAGCACTGGGCTCGTAATGTAATCCATGGGCTTCGGGTTCGAGTCTGGTGAGGTCATGTGGCTCCGCCGCTTGGGCTGGCGCGAGAGACCCCAATGATAAATGACATCGGTCACATCGTAAAGCCTCAACGTCACACCACCACAAATAAGAGAACGTGACACTCGCCAGCAAACGTTCGATCAGTCCACCGAACATTCCGATACTTAAGTTGCATGCTCGGGTCACGAGGGCAGGACTCACGGTCACTCATCATATTCCTGAGCCAGTACTATCGCCTTGTATATCGCACATAACTGTTCATTCGACCATACAAATCTGTTTTCCTCAGGTACCGTGGACACAGACCTTTCGCGTCCGTACCATAAGAACGTGGCCACAGGTCAGCTGTTCTCCACGGAGAAGTCGGTGTCGCACCTGCTGGCCATCGTGGACCGGCTGACGGTGGCCGACACCGGCAAGGTGTTTGTGTGGAGCGGTGAGCCGCTGGCGTTCTAACTCCGTCGCCGCCGATACCGTGCGCCCGGCGGTGACGTGCTTCCGACGGCGACTCGTGAGGGAGGGATGTGAGGGTGGCGTGTTGTGGTTTGATGTAGATAGGGAATAGGGATAGTGCCTAGTGTGTGACACGAGAATGAACGTAACGTGCAAGAGTGTCTCATTTGAAATATTGCCGATGTATATGCAAGTTGTTTTCAACAATGATGTTATTGTACAAACTATATTGTTCCTGGATTTATGGGAAGCATTGGACTGCACTCACCTCTACACCCGTCTGCTGCGTCGATAATGATTGTGCTGTGATTGTGATAATGATTGTCCCGGGATGGCCGAAATACTCAATGGCAACGGTTTCAGATTTCGTATTTTGTTAGGATATGCAAGACTACTGGCGTTTGTTTTATTATTACGGTGTGATTGTTGCTAGCTATACATGCAGGATCGAATCTCCTAAAGAAATACTGACTTTATGCAGTCAATGACGCTCCATAGCAATCTCGTATCTCAGGAATCGGTCGTCTCATGACCGTATGTTACCGAGAACAGCGATGGAGCCTCCGATAATGACGGTGAACAAGGCTGCTCTGTTCGTTATCCCTGAGCTATGTTGGATTATCGATGGCTGGTATAATAGAGCGATCAACGTGATCTATTTGTCTGGAGTTTGGTATGAATGCGTGGTGTTGAGTTGATGGGATTTTTCCGGAGTTAACAGCCGAATGTGCAACACCATACTCTATGGCATGTGCTCTGAATTGTTGTAATCGTAGGCACCAACGTAGCCAGCGTGTTGCCAGGATTGAACATTTGATCCTGGACTATTACCTACTGTGAGCGGCAGACCGCAAGGGTCCGAATTTTCGGTGAAAACTTTTGAAGGAACCAACTGACATGAACGAATTTCTCGCAATGGATATTTCAGACCCTGCGCCAGTTTGTATTATTAAAGGGATTATACGGGTTTCCGTCCTGAAAGTAAATGCACTCTTTTGCAGTTGTATGAGCTTTAAACACGTTTAAGACATATAACAGGGACCTCAATGCTCATTTAGTCCATTATTTCAGCAATTATCAGCGTTAAAACTTGGGGCGTTTTTCGAGACTAGTATCAGATAACGAGTACTTGATCGGCACTACTGCCCACCACTTTTATCTTAAGATCAATTTTAGAGTTTTGAATTATCTGCAAGTCCTACACTGGATCACAAAATTATTATGCAATTCAAAACTGACGGGACTTTGTATTACTACCACGGTTCGTTGAGGTTTTGTGTTTCTGTGGTTTTCTTATCTCTGGCCTTTAGCGTTGAGAATTTGGTGCTGGCGTATTAATTTTTTGGCATGAAAATTCATGAAAAATATAGAATTGTATGTGGAAACTAGGTAACTGCTGCTGTCGTTGGAACAAAACAAGTTTATTTTCTTTCAAATATGGCTTATTTTACCGGAAATATACCATAAGTGGGGTGTTTTTATTATCATAAAAGAGATGACTGGCTCTGCCTCAGCCGGTCCTGCAGAAAATACGCGGTGGCATCACCACGCACTTTGGAATGTCCTTACGTGCAGAAGAGGTCATTTCCAGAAAAATGTGGCTACCGTGGGACTTCTACCACCTGATAAGTACGTTTTACTATGTAACTCAATTATTCTGGGAAAAAAACGTATAATCCCTTTAAGGTGGGTTAATGTCAAACGAAAATTTAGGGCACTTCCCATTCACTCGTAATGTTAAAACTCGCGCAGGGAATTCAGTCGGTGGGTAGAGGCTATCGTGAAAGGATGGAGCTATGCTCTGACGTCAGAGGCCTGGCTGACCTTGTACCGGCGCTGTCCGACCCGTGACCGGTGGGTTGCGAGTGGTAGGCGGAGTCGAGGGCGGGAGTACAGAGCGACCAGGCGTTAGTCTCTATCCGAGCTCGCATTATCTTTAACATTACGAGTGAACGGGAAGTGCCCTAAATTTTCGTTTAACACCAACCAACCCTCAGAATACAAATTAGCGCAGGGCCTAAAACGTCCATTGCGATAAATTCGTGCATGCCAGTTGATGCATTCAAAAGTCATCTCCGAAAATTAGGGTCCCAAGCGGCTATCCAATAAAAAGTAGACAGCAGCAGAGAAGGGCTTTCACATTCAGGATGATTTGAGTCAGTATCGCAGGACGAGCCCACCCACCCAGTTCGCTACTAAACCACGCGTTCCATGATGACATGTGTATTGGCTCGTTTCCAGGGCGAGTGAAGATTGCGACGACCCGTTAATTGCACTTGACGTACTCAGTTACCATTCAGGAATGACGCGCCTCGCGATGCGATAGCAATGATTGTCATGAAGGGAAGATGTGATAATGATTGTCAGTTACCCTTTGCATTTGGCGAAAATATTTCGACCGATGAACTCTGACGTGAATATCAGGTGACAATCTGATTTGTCCATTATGGGCCATTATTGTCAGGAGCGTGTTTCTTCTGCCAAAATATACATAACCCCGGAAAGCTCTGGGCTGCCACACCACCATAACACCAAGTTGTACTTTAAATTACGAGTTAAAACGTCAAATCGACACATTAAATAGATAAAATGCTGAGCAATAAACAGGTGCGAGGTTCGGAAAGACAGCGGGGGCGGGCCGACTAGGCAGGTGGCGGACCTCATCACAGCCTGGCGGCGCCTCATCACAGCCTGGTGGCGCCTCATCACAGCCTGGCGGCGCCTCATCACAGTCTGGCGGCGCCTCACCACAGTCTGGTGGCGCCTCACCACAGTCTGGCGGCGCCTCACCACAGTCTGGTGGCGCCTCACCACAGTCTGGCGGCGCCTCACCACAGTCTGGTGGCGCCTCATCACAGTCTGGTGGCGCCTCACCACAGTCTGGTGGCGCCTCACCACAGTCTGGTGGCGCCTCACCACAGTCTGGCGGCGCCTCACCACAGTCTGGTGGCGCCTCACCACAGCCTGGCGGCGCCTCATCACAGTCTGGTGGCGCCTCACCACAGCCTGGCGGCGCCTCATCACAGCCTGGCGGCGCCTCATCACAGCCTGGTGGCGCCTCACCACAGCCTGGCGGCGCCTCACCACAGCCTGGCGGCGTCTCACCACAGTCTGGTGGCGCCTCACCACAGCCTGGCGGCGCCGTCACAGTTCTCCCAGGCCGACACCAGACCGGAGTATTCCAGGTAGGCGTCTGCCGCGGGACCGAGGCCGCTCAAGTCGGGCGGCTCCTCCAGACGCGCCTCAGGGTTCTCAGGCGCCCAGGCCGAGCCGTGCGACACGTCCAGCATCACGGCCAGTCGCCGCTGCGTGTCGGCGTCCCGCTGCAGCAGCAGTGGCCGCAGCCCGACCGGCAGCAGCGCCGCCACCCGGCCCAGCTCGTCACTGAGCTTCGGAGGCCGCGTGTGGTGCCGGCTGCGCACCGCCGCGCGCACCTGGCGGTACACGGCGGCGCGCGCGATCACCGCCAGCGAGGGAGGCTGCATGAGGGCGGTCGAAAGGCCGAGCCAGGCGCCCAGCGGCCGGCGTACCCGGGTCGCCGACGCCTGCATCGCCAGCTCCAGCACAAGCCGGCCGCGCGCCCGGGTCCGCGCCGCCTCCCCGTCCGGTAGCGGCGCGCCGCCGTCCGCCGGTCCCCTGTCCCCGAACGTCCGGCGCACCAACTCTTCGAGCGGTACATCTGCGCATGCGCGCACCACGATGAACGCCTGCACCACGGCGCCAACCACGTTCTGCAGCCGGCCGCAGACGGAGAAGAGCCGGCCCCAGTCGGTCGGGTCGCACTCGAGCCGGGTGTGAAGGTGACAGAGCAGGCCCCAGACGCGGCGTGCGCAGAACAGCGAAGGCTGCCGGTCATCCAGATCCGCCAGCGCCACCTGCACGTGGTCGATGGCGCTCGAGACGAACGAGTCCGGCTCGAGCAGCGCCGCACGCCGGCACTCGTCGTCATCCAGCAGGCGCAGCGCCAGCAGCGTGTCGCGCCGCGTGTAGTTGTGTAGCAGCAGCGGGCCCAGTACGTTGGGGCAGGAGCAGGGCGCCTTGTCGGCGTGGCGCGACACGAACTCGAGCTCGTCGTGGGTCAGGCCGTGACGCAGCAGCACCTCCACGAACCCCAGGCCGGCGGCGAACACTGCGTTCCAGAGGAAGCCCTGCTGCCTGCGGCGCAGCGCCTCCAGGCCGACGGCGGACAGCAGCAGCTCAAACGAGACCACGTCGCCGCGCTGCGCCGCGTGCAGAAGGAGGGAGCGCAGCGACCCCGGCGACAGGTCCGCGCCGCGCTCCAGCAGCGCCGTCACGATGTTGGTCTTGACGGCGGCCGGGTGGTCGCCCATGACGGCGTGCAGCGCCGTGCGGCCGGCCGCGTCTCGCAGGTTGACCAGCTGGGGCGTCAGGCCGTTCCGGCAGAAGAGCGCCACGGCGTCGTAGCGCAGCAGCTGTGCGGCTAGGTGCAGCGGAGTGGCGCCCGAGTCGTCAGCGCAGCTGAGCGTCGCGCCGGCGTCCAGCAGGCGCTCTAGCAGCGACAGGCCGGCGCCGCTCTCCAGTGCGGTGCCGAGCAGCGGCAGCGCGCCGTCGCCGGACTCGAGCGGCGGCACAAGCCGGCCGGGAGCGCCCAGCGTCTCCAGCTGCTCGGCGCCGTACTCCAAGAGCGCGTCCACCAGCGGCAGCATGCCGGTGCTGACGGCCGCGTGCAGCGCCGACCAGCCGGACATGGCGCGCAGCGTCGGGTCGGCGCCGCCCGCCATCAGCAGCCGCACACAGGCCATCGAGGGCGAGCCGGCTGCCAGCATCAGGGCCGTCACACCGTCATAGGTGGTCACGTCGACGTCGATTGAGAGCGTGTCGGCCGCGGCAGACATGGCATCCAGCACGAGCTCCAAGCAGACCGCGCTGCCGCGACACGCCGCCACGTGCACCGGGAACCAGCCCTGGTTGTCGTGTGCGTCCACACCGCGACCCTCGGCCAGCAGTGTGCGCAGCTTATCTGGGTCATCAGACCTGGGACAGCGCAGGTTGTGGTGCAGGGCAGTACATCAGTCAGGCACAAACCACATCACATAGCACCACAATGCTGAGTACCATAAACACATGCACCAACTGTACATTATGAAGGCAACAACAGCCCCAAAATGTGCAAGAACAATATTTACCCAACAACACAAAACTTAACACAAATGACTCCACAGATATAACAACATGTTGCCAATGTCAACTAATACAGAAATTAAATTATTTAACAATGCTCACCAGCATGCCTGGGCAACAGATGTTATTGTCTCAGGATACCGCTCTTCAAAATTCATATTTTCAGGAACTGTTGCATCCAGGGCCTGTGAAGCTGCCTTGAATAAAGTAAGCATACATAATACAAATAAGGGAAATATATTTTACAGATTTAGTGCCAGATCCAAATACAGGTATTATTCACAACTGCAGATCCTGAAATTGTTGACCTCATACAAGTAAAACGAAGTGAAACACTATGGTTTAGTAAAGACCATACTGAGTATGCAATATGCATACATCACCTTTCATATATTGTTGAAGGTTGAAACTTTTGGTGTTTTTGTGCCTGGTTGCTTGACTAAAGTACACAACATTTTTGTGTTGTATTTCAAATAGGGTAAAATACCCAAACTCTAGGCTATTTTCCAAAAAAATGGACAGTTCATGCTATTGGTGGAATATATGCCATAAAACACCAATGCACCACCAATTACATGAAAAGTGTGTAATTATAAAATGACCAATGCTACTGTAGTTTACCACACCTATCCTATCAGATCAAGTTTACAGACACATGGAGGCTAGCACTATCAGCTGGAGTTGTTGCAGCAGTTGGCCGCCAGGGACCGCTAGTGAGCCAGGGTGTTATGATGTCACAAACAAATGGTACCACTAAATATTGATTGATTGATTGATTTATAAATAAATAAATATTAAGCATTAAATAGGTGTTATGTCGCAAACAAATGGTACCACTAAATATTGATTGATTGATTGATTTATAAATAAATAAATATTAAGCATTAAATATTTAACTGGTACCATTTGCTTGTGACATCATAACACCCTGGCTCACTAGCGGTCCCTGGTGGCCAACTGCTGCAAAAACTCCAGCTGATAGTGCTAGCCCACATGGAGGTTCTTGTTCTTCCCAATAATCATATTCAAATTGGAATGCTACAAATAAGGAGCGTATAAGGACATGGGAAATATCTGAATTGTAAAAAGGAGTTAATTGACTGAATCAACACATGTCAACCAAGCATGTGGCAATTTGAACACCATCCTAACTCCTAAGCTCCTCTGTATTTATTCTGGGGTCACTTCTGATACATCACTGAAGGTTTTAAAACAATATAGGCACGTCTTTTAGCATCAAAATATCCTAAGGCAAACCAAAGGGCCTTTGGCAAAGACCGTGAGGGCTGAGGATTTGTAAAGAATCGGCAGATAATGGCATGCGTCATGCGTGCTTACCAGAAAGAAAGAACGGTTTGATTGTTTTGTGCTTACTGACTGATCAACGACAAACTGTTAACCAGCGATGATTGCTCCTTCCGGACCGACCTGGGACCCGCAACACTATCCTCCGATTCCCCAGCAAAAAGAACACGGTGACCGAGTTTGCTTTCCTAATTTCTTGTTTCTTCGGTTCGTTGCATGCTTCGTGGTATTCTATGGTGAATAGGCTGACGTCATTTGCACTTGATAAGTCAAATGCTGCATAAATATATTTTCTGTTGAAGGAAGACATGCAGCGGATAAATCCTGAGTTGCGGAATGAGGTTTAAATTTATTTATTTTTACTATTATTTGTACGTCATAGCTACCAAATTAACCAGCATTTTGACGCTATTGAGATCAATCTGACGCACACAAACATCCGTGCCGCTTGCTTGTGAAACGTGCATAGTGTGTGAAGTGTGACACGCCGAAGAGTGAGTGGGTTTATACAGCCTTGGGCGAGTGTATTCTTGTGGGTGATAAAATAATTTGTAGGTGCTTCTGGTAAACATATTTTTGGCGTGGGGATATGATAGCAATGCACCAGCTGCTACATGGAGGAGTCGATATATCTGCTGATATCTTTATCTCCCCAGCGTTCATTAGGACAACCCGCGGACATGCATTAAAATTACAGAAACCGCAAGCAGGGTCACGAGTCCGTCGCAACCAGGGCACTATACACTGTTCGCAACACACTTGGGCTAGCACTATCAGCTGGAGTTGTTGCAGCAGTTGGCCGCCAGGGACCGCTAGTGAGCCTGAGCCAGGGTGTTAAGACGTCACATGCAAATGGTACCACTAAATATTGTTGATTGATTTATAAATCGATCAATATTAAATGTTAAATATTTAACTGGTAACATTTGCTTGCAACATCATAACACCCTGGCTCACTAGCGGTCCCTGGCGGCCAACTGCTGCGTCTACGCCAGCTGATAGTGCTAGCCCACATTTGCTGCCAGGGCCATAAATGACTGGAACTCGCTAACTGCCTCTGTAGTCTCTTCTCCATCTCTCAATCTGTTTAAAGGCCAATGTAGATGAATACTGGGCTCCTTTTATGTATGATATACCTGATCATGTGCCACCAATACCATATGCCATCAAGACATCTATGATCAAGCCTGTTGATGTATGTTGTCCTTGTGTGTTAGCTCTATTTGTGTTGTAACCTTGTGTCATGTGTGTATACTGTGTATGCATGTGTGACAAGCTTGTGTGTATGTTAACTCATTGTGCGCCTGGTGAGTCGGTACCCTCAGGCAAATGCCTGACAACTTTCTGAAATCAAATACAATACAATACATACTGTACAGCATGTCATGCATATCTTACTCATATTGATATATAATCAGCAACAGGGGAATGGGAAATTTTGGGAAGGTGCAGATCATAGATACACTTTGTATGTTTTCACAAAGAATCACACCATATTTTCATCATGGAATCTTGTGCAATCTAATATCTGCTGCAAAATGGTCTTGAGGGATCCACTGTTATCCAATATCTGCTGTTATTTGTAATCATATCGGTTGGGATCCTAGGTCGGTCGTGGAAGGGAAAACAACCATATTTCCGGACATGTCCCAACACCAGACTTGTCATGCTACTGGGAATGTAGATGTTACTGACACAGTACAGAATGCCAAAAGCATGCAAAATGCATAAACAAACCTGACCTAACCTTTACACCAATTACGGTTGCAGGGACCCATGTTTAGAACGATCCACTCACATTGGATCGCTGTGCTGCAGAACCTACTGGGGGGGCTGTCACCCCCAGACCATCTTGTAGACAAGTCAAAGATAACCCACTTTTCAGTCTGTCATAGTATTTCTGCCAGCTGACTACTCTCCTTCCATTAGGGACCTCAAGAACACCATAAACTGGGGAGGTGAATTACTGAACTAATACCCAAGGTGGTGGGTTTGTTCATGCTGACATGGCATAAGTCAGTGTGGCATAAGTGAATCTATGATCTGCACCTTCCCAAAATTTCCCATTCCCCTGTTGCTGATTATATATCAATATGGGTAAAATGTGTATGACATGCTGTACAGTATGTTTACCAGAAGCACAATTCATGACATACCAACACAGTACACAAGCATTGCTTGAAAGTTGTTAATAATTATTTTAATTTTTATGGTAGGTATTTTAAATGAAACCAGCATTTTTTCTTCAACATGTTGTGAATGGCTTTGGTGATGACTTCACAGCAGAATTGACTATTCAGTAGGCCAGGTCATTCAATAGGTTTGTGCGAGCATGCACAGATTAATAGTGAAATTATTATGCGCTATATCATTGCAAACTTACATGAATTTTTTGAAATTTTTAAAATGAAATTTGGAGGTGCCAACCGGCCTATTTTTGGGGACACTTTTGTGATTTTTTCGTCAATATCGTATATTTGGGCATTAATTATTTGTTTACATTTTTTTAAATATCATTTTCGAATTCTCCGTGTGCTGTTTGACAACCGTAGTGTTTGTCATGGAGTTATCATGGATAATAAAGTGGTTTCTCTGCATTTCCTGTAAGGATGTTATGGCACCCGCTCACAGCGCCATCTATTGAGCGGACTTGCCATTTATGCACTAGGTGTAGTTTCCCGGCTGCGGAGGTCTGCAGAGGAGCTCCACAAGCACTTAAATCAGTGGCGGCAGATAAGGGGTGGGGGCGGCAAGGGGAAGCTGCCCCCCCCCCCCCACTCGAGAAGTTGTGTGTGTGGGGGGGGGGGGGGTGGCAAACATATTAATCCCCCCCCCATAAATTTGTAATTTTTTTAATTTTTTGATTTTTGACCGAAAAATTGACACCGAGTTCCCCGAGGTGCCCCCAGCCAGCCTGAGGGGCCCTCTAAGGCCGACAGAAGGCCCTCAGTCAGCCTAAGGGGACCCTCAGAAGGCCTGAAACTTCAACATGGGCGATCAGACGTTTTTCTTGCGACCATTTAGAGGTCCTGCAAAATATAGTGACCTAAATCCGAGGAGATACCATTTCGCGCCATTTTTTTTTTTTGGGGGGGGGCTTTGGCCGAGGGGTCCCCCTGGGTTTTTTGCTCCCTCCCCATCCGAAAATACCTTCCGCCGCCACTGACTGAAATGGAACACCAGCAGATTAGCTCCATTGAAAATGGATTTAAAGTGGGAGGGGAGGAGTGCGTGCCAAACAGATTTGACTGCATGGCCTTGATCCGCCCCTCGAGACATGACAGGTACCTGTCCTATCTCCAGACGTGAAGCCCGGTGCCTGTCCTGTCTCCAGACGTGAGGACCGGTACCTGTCCTGTCTCCAGACGTGAGGTCTGGTACCTGCCCTGCCTACGGGCCCGGTGGCTCTCCTGTCTCCAGACGTGAGGTCTGGTACCTCCACTGCTTACGGGCCCGGTGCCTGTCCTCTCTCCAGACGTGAGACCCGGTACCTGTTCTGTCTCCAGACGTTAGGCCCGGTACCTGTCCTGTCTCCAGACGTGAGGCCCGGTAACTGTCCTGTCTCCAGACGTGAGGCCCGGTGCCTGGCCTGTCTCTAGAAGTGAGGCCCGATACTTGTCCTGTCTCCAGACGTGAGGCCCGATACCTGTCCTGCCTCCAGACGAGAGGTCCGGAGGTCCGGTGCCTGCCCTGCCTCCAGGCCCGGTAGCTGTCCTGTCTCTAGACGTGAGGCCTGGTACCTGCCTTGCTTCCAGGCCCGGTAGCTCTCCTGTTTTCAGACGGAGGCCCGGCCCGGACAGGTCCTGTATCTAGACGTGAGGCCTTTCCTGTCTCCAGACGTGAGGCCTTTCCTGTCTCCAGACGTGAGGCCTTTCCTGTCTCCAGACGTGAGGCCTTTCCTGTCTCCAGACGTGAGGCCTTTCCTGTCTCCAGACGTGAGGCCTTTCCTGTCTCCAGGCGTGAGGCTTTTTCTGTCTCCAGACGTGAGGCCTTTCCTGTCTCCAAACGTGAGGCCTTTCTTGTCTCCAGACGTGAGGCCTTTCCTGTCTCCAGACGTGAGGCCTTTCCTGTCTCCAGACGTGAGGCCTTTCCTGTCTCCAGACGTGAGGCCTTTCCTGTCTCCAGACGTGAGGCCTTTCTGTCTCCAGACGTGAGGCCTTTCCTGTCTCCAGACATGAGGCCTTTCCTGTCTCCAGACGTGAGGCCTTTCCTGTCTCCAGGCGTGAGGCTTGTTCTGTCTCCAGACGTGAGGCCCGGCATCTGTCCTGCTTCCAGACGTAAGGCCCAGTGCCTGTCCTGCCTCCAGATGTGAGGTCCGGTACCTGCCCTGTCTCCAGACCCGGTAGCTGTCCTGTCTCCAGACGTGAGACCCGGTACCTGTCCTGTCTCCAGACGTAAGGCCCAGTGCCTGTCCTATCTCCAGACGTGAGGCCCGGTACCTGTCCTGTCTCCAGACGTCAGGCCCGGTACCTGTCCTGTCTCCAGACGTGAGACCCGGTACCTGTCCTGTCTCCAGACGTCAGGCCCGGTACCTGTCCTGTCTCCAGACGTGAGGCCCGGTACCTGTCCTGTCTCCAGACGTGAGGCCCGGTACCTGTCCTGTCTCCAGACGTCAGGCCCGGTACCTGTCCTGTCTC
This sequence comes from Chirona hameri, assembly GCA_036785665.1. Taxonomy (NCBI): domain Eukaryota; kingdom Metazoa; phylum Arthropoda; class Thecostraca; order Balanomorpha; family Balanidae; genus Chirona; species Chirona hameri. Next base: position 68,705 of record JAXIVJ010004334.1, on the reverse strand, counting down.
CAGACGTGAGGCCCGGTACCTGTCCTGTCTCCAGACGTGAGACCCGGTACCTGTCCTGTCTCCAGACGTGAGACCCGGTACCTGTCCTGTCTCCAGACGTCAGGCCCGGTACCTGTCCTGTCTCCAGACGTGAGGCCCGGTACCTGTCCTGTCTCCAGACGTCAGGCCCGGTACCTGTCCTGTCTCCAGACGTCAGGCCCGGTACCTGTCCTGTCTCCAGACGTGAGGCCCGGTACCTGTCCTGTCTCCAGACGTAAGGGCCGGTACCTGTTCTGTCTCCAGGCGTGATGCCCGGTACCTGTCCTGTATCTAGACGTGAGGTCCGGTACCTGTCCTATCTCCCGGCCCGGTACCTGTCCTGTCTCCAGATCCAGTCCCACTGAGCAAGGGCGCCGCAACCCTCCGAAAGTGTGGGGGAGGGGGCGGAGGCATTCTGAAGTCGATTCTTTCCATGTAACGCCCATAGGCTTAATGTTAAAATCCGAAAATGTTGGGGGGGGGGCGGCTGCCCCCTCCCCCCCCCGTTCATGCGTCCTTGACACTGAGTTAACCTGTTGGTATTGCATTTCATCGCGTGTGGGGCCCCTCTGCAGGTCTCCACAGCCGGAAAACTGCACATAGTACATATACTGCAATTCCGCTCAATAGATGGCGCTGCGAGCGTGTGCATTAAAATCCTTACGGGAAATGCGGAGAAACAGCTTCAATGTATATGATAACTTTATGAAAATCGCTACGGCTGTCAACCAGCATACGGAGAATTCGAAAATGATATTTTCAAAAAACTTAACAAAAATTTACTCATGCCAAAATTTACCATATTGACGAAAAAATGGTAAACGTGTCCCTAAAAAGAGGCCGGTTGGCACCTCCAAATTTGATTTTAAAAAAAAATATCATTAAAAAAAATCATGTAAGCTTGTAATGACATAGCACATGATAATTGCACTATTAATCTGAAATATGTTTTGCATGACCTGGCCTACTATTCAGTTATTAGAGAAAGTCACACTACATGACCAGGATGTCAATGTCATGTCACAACCAGATATGTAACCTGAGGCTCCTTGCACAGTTCAGTCTGTACACGTCATCAAATAGAACTGTTATTGATCAGGGATGACAAGTTTGTTAAGGTGATGCTACTGACTTCTTAAGAAGTGTGGAAACCAAAACAGGGTTCTTTTCTACATCAGTCATATTCATTGGTTATCACTATCTGGCAGAAGAGCGCATCGGCGCCATATGCCAAATGCATTGGTATCACTAGCATGAGATAAGATAATGAGTTTTAGATGAATGGACTTGGTTTTTAGCTCTTGGGTCAGGGACCAGGACAATGAGGACATGCTTATCTGGAGTAGGCACTGTGCTGCTGTTTCTTTTGTGTCATTTGTAAGTATTTTTACTATTATTGGCCGTGCTTCCAGGATATCTTGTTTGTCAACTGCTGTTTTGCCATAGGCATCGATGGCAGAAGCTGCAGGTCCCAGGATGGATGCAGACAGTGCTCCAGTAAAAGATGGAGCCTCTGCAAGCTGTGCACCTACAAACCCAGCAGAGTCTTCTGGTACCAAGCCATCAACAGACCCATCTGACAGTGCTCAGACCAGCACTGACTTCAGTAAAAAGCCTACCTGTGTCATATTTCTCGGCATGGCCGGATCCGGGAAGACAACACTGGTGCAGAAGGTAACATCGTACTTGTATGAAAAGAAACCGGCGCCATACGTGATCAACTTGGATCCGGCATGTGCAGAACTACCATATCCAGCCAATATCGGTAAGCTTGTCTTCATCTAGACAATATCCAACTTGTGAGGCAATATGTAGGTTTTTCGTCATGTTCTTGTTTTCCCTGTAATGCAAGTAATAGCTCCACAATTACTATTTTCCATGTTGTGTGCCTATTTCCTCACTGACCTCCCCGCATCGGCTTCGGCCGGTGTAAGGTAGTATCGCCCCTCGGGTCCCGGCTTCCGGTAACGAACGGGTGGTCCTTCCCACTGCCCGTCTCGGGGATTAGCTCCCCCTCGGGTCCCGGCTTCCGGTAACGAACGGGCGGTCCTTCCCGCTGCCCGTCTCAGGGATTAGCTCCCCCTCGGGTCCCGGCTTCCGGTAACGAACGGGCGGCCCCTCCCACTGCCCGTCTCAGGGAGTAGCGCCCCCTCGGGCCCCAGCTTCCGGTAACGAACGGGCGGTCCTTCCCGCTGCCCGTCTCAGGGATTAGCTCCCCCTCGGGTCCCGGCTTCCGGTAACGAACGGGCGGTCCTTCCCGCTGCCCGTCTCAGGGATTAGCTCCCCCTCGGGTCCCGGCTTCCGGTAACGAACGGGCGGTCCTTCCCGCTGCCCGTCTCAGGGATTAGCTCCCCCTCGGGTCCCGGCTTCCGGTAACGAACGGGCGGTCCTTCCCGCTGCCCGTCTCGGGGAGCAGCGCCCCGCTGGATACGTAGCTCCCTATCCACATCCCGCCTCTGTTATCCACTTCCCATCTGCCTTTTGTTCCACTTTTACCCCCGCCCAAATCCTCGTTTTATCGGGGTTTCGCCGTGCCCCCTCGCCCGCGCCCCCGGGTTGATCGGATCCTGGTGGCTGAGGGGCGCGTTGCGCGGAGTCAGTCGTGGCGTGTCCTAATATTTTGGCCAGGATATCCGTGAGGCGCGGGGGACCCGTAGTGCCCCATACGGGTCTAGCGGCTTTTCGTCCGCGCGGGTCCCCCGCATTGAGTGCTGGCCGCGCGTGTCGGCTCAAGGGGTCAAGGGGCGGCGGCGCTGAACCACGCTCTGGACGGGGAGAGGTCTCCCCGGGTACGCCTGACCGTGTGGGAGGCGCCGCTTGCTTTCGTATGGCCCACGGTATCCCTGGCGGCTCCACCACCCTGCTGGGAAGTGTGGGCATTCCCCCAGTTGGGCTCCGTGGTGGGTGGGGAACCGCGGTGCTGAATTTCGTCTGCACAATTCATGATGAACTCTGCTCCCACTCCACGCATTCGTCTTTTTCGAGGGATTTATAAATTCCTGGGGTCTGTCTCCCCGTTTCAGCGTCGTAACGGCTGTGATCGATTCGGTCGATCAAAAACTGCATGAAACTTCGCGACGGCTCTCAAGTGGAATTATGTGACTCTCCTGAGACCAGACAAGCATTGAAATCCACGCGTTTTGTTAATAGTGTCAGAGGCCCACAAGGGTAAAAAGGATAGTGTCAGAGGCCCACAAGGGTAAAAAGGATTGTGTTAGAGTCCCACAAGGGTAAAAAGGATAGTGTCAGAGGCCCACAAGGGTAAAAAAGATAGTGTCAAAGGCCCACAAGGGTAAAAAGGATAGTGTCGGAGGCCCACAAGGGTAAAAATTATACGTGTCAGAGGTCCACAAGAGTAAAAAGATAGTGTCAGAGGTCCACAAGGGTAAAAATGATAGTGTCAGAGGCCCACAAGGGTAAAAAGCATAGTGTCAAAGGCCCACAAGGGTAAAAAGGATAGTGTCAGAGGCTCACAAGGATAAAAGTATAGTGTCAGAGGCCCACAAGGGTCAAAAGGATAGTGTCAGAGGCCCACAAGGGCAAAAAGGATAGTGGCAGAGGCCCACGAGGGTAAACAGGATAGTGTCGGAGGCCCCACATGGGTAAAAAGGATGCTGTGATCGACATGACAGTTGAGGTCCACAAAAGGAAAAACTCATCGAAAGGCATTATTAAAGGGACTATCCCACCTTAACATTATATTTGAGTTGAGATAGCCATTTTGCTGGCTTTACATTGGCATTAAGTATGGTAGCAGTTAAAACAACCACAATGATCTAATCAAAAAGATATTCGAGTTTGATTTTGTCATCTGTAAAAAATAAGGTCCATGTGTATTTGAATAGGGCCTCTAAACCGACAGCGTCGTCTCTCTTTACCCAACTGGAAATAATAGTCGACTTGTTTTAAGGTCAGCCTTGGAATATTTTCGTCTTTCATTTATCGATCCCCGGGTGGTTCGCAATCTAGAGGCTAGCACTATCAGCTGGAGTTGATGCAGCAGTTGGCCGCCAGGGACCGCTAGTGAGCCAGGGTGTTATGACGTCGCAAGAAAATGATACCAGTTAAATATTTAACGCTAAATATTTATTTATAAATCAATCAATCAATCAATCAATATTTAGTGGTACCATCTGCCTGCGACGTCATAACACCCTGGCTCACTAGCGGTCCCTGGCGGCCAACTGCTGCAATAACTCCAGCTGATAGTGCTAGCCAATCTGCACACCGGGTGGTTCGCTTTTTCTGCGCAATAGATGTCTACAAAAAATGTGCCAAAAATGTGCCATATATTTGGCAGCAAAAAGGATTTCCGTTATTAAAAAAACATATGACGTCACCAACCCAACTTTCCGCTTAAAAAAACAAGTTGAAATGCTTCCAAGAAAAAAAAATCGGAAAAAAGTTCACGAACATGTTTAGCGTCTGACATGTAGACACAATTAAGTGTGATTCGACAACTTTCAAAAGGATGGGATCCCTCTAAAGGGAATAGGTCACCTTGAAAGTTGTCTTGAAATTTGGCTATACGGGGAATTTCGATCTGAGAAGAAAAAAAACGAATATGGCATTTGTTTGGACGATAGATCCGTCGATCCATCGAAGAGTTTCAAGTTCCCTGCCCCGATAGGGCGCGAAACAGCCGAACAGCGTCTTCTAAAAGGGCCCCTTTTAGAAGAAGCTGTTTCGTGCCCAGATCTACTACCACGACACTAGATATTGATTGATATTGATTGATACGAAATTACTTAGCGTAGCGATGTAATTATTTCACCACAACCCGTTTTTCGATCTGCTCTGCAAATATGCTCTCAGTTCAAAACCCCATGTTAAAGGTGAACTATTCCCTTTACTGGTTTGATCTCGCGGGCTGTTACTGTTTTGATCTAAAGTGGAGATAGTTGACGGCCTTTCAGAGTATGGCGTTACTGAGGCCCGGCGCATCACAGTGAAAAGCGGAACTGAACTGAAAGACATCCTACTGACGTGTGATATAAATGACTTGCTGTCTGATATTTATGTTGGGTATGCCAAGGTTTCGTCCTTATGTACCGAATCCAATGAGATGCTTCCAATGTCAAAGGTTTGGCCACACCAAAAAGTACTGTAAGAGAATCCATACATGCGGGAAATGCTCTGCTAAGGCTTATTCCACAGACGTTTGCCAGTCACAGACTGTATGGTGCGCGAACTGTGACGAAAAACGATATCCTCATATGACACACGATAGAGGCTGCCCTACATACCTGATATAAAAATAGATTATCGCCATAATGTACGCTCCGAAGCTGTCGTTCTGAGAAGCTCGTGAGCTATACAAAGCCACGAATCCAAAAACATCCTATTCAGACAAAGTTCTATCCACTGCTGCTGCTCCTCGAACGTCCAGTCTAGACGAGAGATGACGGCAGCTCAGCAGCTCGAGATGACGACAGCTCAGCAGCTTGAGATGACGGCAGCTCAGCAGCTCGAGATGACGGCAGCTCAACAGCTCGAGATGACGGCAGCTCAGCAGCTCGAGATGACGGCAGCTCAGCAGCTCGAGATGACGGCAGCTCAGCAGCTCGAGATGACGGCAGCTCAGCAGCTCGAGATGACGGCAGCTCAGCAGCTCGAGATGACGGCAGCTCAGCAGCTTGAGATGACGGCAGCTCAGCAGCTCGAGATGACGGCAGCTCAGCTCGTGGCACTACTGAGACCGCTCGGGCTGGCAGCAGTGGTACCGCAGACCTGACCTCTGCGTGCCGTCACGGCAGACGCCGACAATGGACAACGCTGTTCCCGGTTCGGCGGGCACCGAGCCTCCGTTCCAAGTGGCTTCTGAGTTCTGACTCGGTGGCATCGCCTTTGACCGAGGCGGCTGACGTGCCAGTCCGCCGATGAGACCGCCGCCGCTGTCCCACACCGGCCGTGCTCCCGAGGCCTCCCCGTTTCGAGGGCGCCCCGAGAAGCGCGGTCCGGCTGCAGGGCGGTGCTCTCGCCTCTTGAGGGTGGCAGTCCCAGCTCCCGTCGGAGACCGGGGCAGTTAGCCATCGATGCGGAGCGGCGGACCCTTTCCGACGTCCTGCGCCCCAAGGTTACTTTACCTGCGCCCTGCTAAAGGGGCAGCGGCATTCTTATGATAGGCTTGCTTTGCTTGTCCTGCAGAGTTTTGTGGTCGTTTGATTATTTGTCTTTCCTCTAAATTAGCGATGTGATCCGTATATTACAAGATGGCAAGGTATTTCAGAGGTACAAGATATTTTCAGGTATTCTTTCCTTCCATGTACTTTCACATTTTCGTCCGGTCGATCTTGTAACATGTCCTTGTCAATGACCCCTCTGGAGACTCGCCGGACACAATCTGCGCCCGGCGACTGGCGCAGCGGAGTTACCAAATTGTGCTCTAATTTGCATTGCCGTTCCTTTGATTTTAACGGTTACATTACGTTTACGATGTATTTTTATTAATTATGAGTACTTGTACTGTGTATTCATTTTGTTTATTGTCCTTCTGTATTATTTTCCATTTTGCAAAGCTGGTCTAGCTTATAGACCACGGTGGCCGGCGTGAGAGCCAGTGTGGGGGGTAGCCACTAGCTACCCCACTGCACGGTAAAGGTCCCTCGGTGTAGTTTGTGAATAGTAGGGTATGTCCCGGCACCTTGGCAAATTTCCCGTTTTCTAGTATAGGACGTTCATTTTCATCATCATCATCATCATCATCACTGTTTGCCGTGTTCACCTATTGCGATTCTTGCACGTTTGAGATACGTTAACAGTGTTAGTATGGGCGCCGTATGACAAATGCAGACGGTGCGCCGTGAGCCCCAATCATCATCATCATCATCGCTGACCTCTCACGTCTTGTCCGACGCCAGACATCCGCGACACGGTGAAGTATAAGGACGTGATGAAGCAGTACGGACTGGGGCCGAACGGCGGCATCGTGACCTCACTGAACCTGTTCGCCACCCAGTTTGATCAGCTGCTCGGCCTGCTGGAAAAACGGCAGGAGCAGCACGAGTACGTCATCATCGACACGCCTGGGCAGATCGAGGTACCTATGCCGGCACTAGTCAACGGCTAGACTCACGATTTGTTGTTAATAACTAACAGCTGTCCTATGTTATTTATTCGGCTCATTTCATCGTTCTCGAGTGATCGTTGTTGCTCCATTTTGTATTCAAGTGCGACAAACACTGTTCTGGTCAAGTGACACAGCGTATAAGGAAATAAGCAAATTCACTATGAAGTATGAAATGATGACCATATCGCGATGTTTGTGTATCGTTTCGGAAAAGTGACTAACTACGACGTCGAAAATCATTGCGGCCAAATCATTGCGCGGCTTCAAATGTTACTGCAGCTTCCCAACACGCTGAAGGATCTGGCGAGCAGGCCTTCCAGGTGCGCTGCTAACCCAGGGTCTGTGTGACACGTCACACGTGAGTGACGTGATTTTATTTATTTATTTATTTATTTATTCAAGTAATCACCAACAGGGTTGCCCCCACTAACAGGTGAAGTCACGGGACATCAGGCAGCACACACACAATATAAAATATGACAAACAAACATTCCAAACATCAGTAAAATACACAATAAATAATTCATAAGAACTTTAAACAAGAAGTAAAAATATATACGGCAAAAGCGTTAAAGGACAATGGCATTTAATAAAGGTACACGCTAAAAGTGTTTGTAAAAACACCACAATACTAACAACTAAAAGGATGAAATGTGTTTCAAGACATGAGCTTTAAAAGTGCCAGAAGCGTCAGCAAAGAAGTCTGCCTCTGGAATGTTACGTAAAAATAAGTTGACTAGTTGAGGTACCCTATAGAATAACCCCCGTTTCACGGTGTTGACACGCGGACGGGGCTCATAAAACAGTCTTTGTGTGCGGACTGATCGAGTGGGTGCATGGAGAGAAAAACTGCGCAGGAGGATGTGAGAATCTAATCTGGAGTTAAAAATATTCCTGATGAACAGCAGATCGTGCTGAACTCGCCGTGAGGCTAATGACGGTATCCGGAAGTGATTCAGCAGATCACTATATTCTAGGGAAATGGCATGTCCGGAGGCTGTGTTTGATAAAAGCCAGATCAGGAATTTATGCTGCACTCGATCAATCCGCACTGTGTGGGTATCGGCCGCTCCCGTCCAGATCACACTACCGTATTCTAAAATCGAGCGAACGTTGGAGAAGTAGGCGCACATCAATGCATTCCTGCTGAATTTTGACCTTCCTGCTCCTGTTTGAAAGGATCGAAAAGGTAGTCCAAGGCTTCGGTTTGCTCTGCTGACAATATTGCTCACATGAGAAGAGAAAGTGAGCTTGGTATCTAAAATGATACCCAGGTCGCGAATCTCTCCAACGTGCTCGAGTTTCGTGGCATTAATAAAATACTCTGTCTGGACGGGCGCGCGCCTGAGGGTGATAGTGAACGACTTGCATTTACTTGGATTTAGAGTGAGTCCCCATCTGACGGACCAGGCTATCAGTCGACCGAGATCCTGCTGCAGCAGTAGTCCGTCAGATGGTGAGACAATTTTGCGGAAAATTTTAACGTCGTCGGCGTACATAAGGCAGCCGCAATCGACTTCGCGCGGTAAATCATTTATGAATAGTGAAAACAGCAGCGGAGCCAAAAGAGATCCTTCCGGAACGCCCGAGAGTACGTTTGTCCATTTGGACGTTTTGCCGTTCACGATGACCCTCTGACGCCTATCGGACAGATACGAGACGAACCAGTTCAAGGCAAGTTCCTCCAACTTATAGGAATGTTTTAGTTTGTGAATAAGAAGCGAATGATTCACGCTTTGAAAAGCAGCCGAGTAGTCTGTATATATAGTGTCCGTCTGGTATCCGTCCGATATGGCTTCCCACGCTGACTGAAGATAAACGGCGAGGTTAGAAATACAGGAACGCCTAGGGATAAAACCATGCTGCTCATTGCACAGGGCCGGTGAAACATGGCGGTAGAGCTGGTCGTAAACTAGGCGCTCGAGTATCTTTCCGAAGAGAGGAAGCAGGGATACTGATCGATAATTTGATGGGTTCTTCTTATCACCCTTTTTGAATATAGGAATGATGCTTGCCTGCCTCCACCTCTCCGGAAAGACACCCGAACTAATGGAGGCGTTACATATCCTAGTAACTGGAACCACCAGCTCATCTGCACATTCAACAATAATGCGAGCGCTGATGTTATCAGGGCCGCAGGCCTTGTTAACAGGTACTGACTTCAAGGCAGTTCGAACAGCAGCTTCTGACACATTGAAGCGAGACAGGCTGTCAATTATTTCGTAGTCAGGCGCCTCAGGCAAAGCGGTTGCATTCGGCTGAGTAAATTTCGCGGCAAAGGCATCACTAAGCAGTTCAGCACGGCCCCGATCGTCAGTAACAGTGTTACCATCGGATGCACGGAGTACAGGTGAAATAGACGATTTGTTAGTGACACTTTTTAAAAACGACCAATATCGCTTCGGGTTAGTTTTAAAATCTTCAGTCAGCCCGCGCAGATATTGAAAGTATCTATCATTTGACAAGGTTTTGAACGCTCTCCTTCTATCTATAAACTCAGCCTTGGCCTCCTGAACGGGGTTTCGACGCATGCGGCGATATGCTGCTTCCTTCAAGCGCAAAGCGGCGCGTACCGCACTATCAAACCACGGTGGCACCCTGCGCCGGAGGACCACCGTGGGGACGTGGTCGGCGATGGCGGAGTTCAGTAGGGTGTAGAAGGTGTCTACTGCCTCGTCGACGCCGATGCCGTCCAGCAGTCCCCACGGGATCAGGGATAGACTCCGGCGCAGACCATCGAAGTCTGCTCGCTTGTAATTAAAGACAGAGCGTCTGTTCAGGAGAGGGGAACGGCGCCCCGGCACGGTAATAGTAGCGACAGTCTCTCTGTGGTCGGTTTTTAACACACTGTCTCTTACATCAACACGGGTCGGCAGTCGACTGGTGAGCACCAAATCTAGCACACTCTCCCCCCTGGTGGGTTCACACACCCATTGTTTCAGCCCTAGAGCGTCACAGTCATCAATAAAGCGGACCGCTCTGTTGGTTTGTCTCTGAAATTTGGGGACTGCACCATCTTCCGACGCCGACCACCCTATCTCTGGCAGGTTAAAATCACCCGCTACGATCAGTCGATAGTCCTGAGGCCGGACGGCGGTGAGAGCCTCCGTTATCCTCTTCAGCGCGGCATCATCATCGGGCGGCCGGTAGCACACCGCCACCGTCACCGCCGCGCCCTGCAGGCGTATCAGCAGCATCTCCGCTCCGTCCGGGTCCGGGAGCTGCAGAGGCGACAGAGACGACCGCACGGCGCAGGCCACCCCGCCGCCGAGGGATCCGCGGTCGCGCCGAAACCAAGTGTGCTGTTCGAAGCCGAGACCAAGCTCGGAGTCGGCGACGTTGTCGTTTAACCAGGTCTCGGTGATCGCAACGACATCGTAGCGGTCGAGTACAGGGGCGCATGCTCGGAGATCGCCCAGCTGTTTCTTCAAACTCCGCGCATTAACATGATATGCGGTTAGAGTTTCAGGTGGCGCCACTGAGGGAGTCGCGCTCGGTCCGGGGTTGAGCTCAATGTCCCCTGCCAGCGCGACGGCAGGCCTGTAGCTGTACCGGCCCGTTTGACGTGTAGCGCAAGTGTTGGCTCCGTACGCCAGACGTGTCCGAAAGCGTCGGACGGAGATCCGTGCCACCCTCAAACGTCGAGTGGAGGCCACCCAGTGGCCAAGGCCGTCCGCGGGGCAGGCGGCCGTAGCGGCGGAGCAGAGGGCAGCACGTGAGGCAGCACGTGCGCCGGCGAACCGAGCCGGCACCGGTCCCGACCGGGCGGCGAGCAGGCAGACGCAGCAGATAAAAGCAACGCCAACCGCCGAGATTCGAACCCCCAGCGGTCCAGCCGGCACGACCGCCGAGAACCCTGGCATCCTGACCGCTCCGCCACCGCTCCTTGTGCTCCCGCGGCCTGTGGGCTCGACCTGGGTCGGCGCTTGTCGTGATCCCCGTCAGAGGCCCTCGGCAACATGGCGACAGCGGGTACACCCTCATCCACAGCCCGACTCTAAATCTCCTACAGTCGGGAGTGTACAGTTGTTTATCCCACAGCACCGTGCTCAAAAGAGAGCCAAGTGTCTGAGGAGTGCAATGACCATGCACTCACACTCCATTTAACCCAAAACATGTGCGGGATTGTCTGAGTGACACGTCACACGTGAGTGACGCGAGTGTCTGAGTGACACGTCTGGGTTTGACGGCCGCTGGTGTGCGGGTGCAGGTGTTCACATGGTCGGCGTCAGGCTCCATCATCACCGAGGCCCTGGCGGCCGGCTTCCCCACCGTCATCGTGTACGTCATGGACGCCGTGCGCAGCGTCAGTCCCGTCACATTCATGTCCAACATGCTGTACGCCTGCTCCATCCTCTACAAGACGCGGCTGCCGTTCGTCGTCGCCCTAAACAAGGTCAGGAAAATGTCGTGCACTGGAGGCTGTCTTAAATCGCAGACCATACGATTCATACAAATTGAGCGTGCCCTGTTTTGAAAGAAATAATGCAGTACCAATTGGCTCCTGAAATGGTGATCCAATAACTTGAACAATGTACTGTATCCCTCAGTTATACTACACTTAAACACTTTGCTTTAAAGCGTCATAGTACATCTATGTCGGCACAGATTAGTGTCTGGTGTCCAAGCTTACCAGGCACATCCCTCCCCTGACTGTCTGACTGTCCTGCACCACTAACGGGCGTACCAGGCACATCCCTCCCCTGACTATCTGGCTGTCCTGCACCACTAACTCGCGTACCAGGCACATCCCTCCCCCCCGACTGTCTGGCTGTCCTGCACCACTAACTCGCGTACCAGGCACATCCCTCCCCCGACTGTCTGGCTGTCCTGCACCACTAACTGGCGTACCAGGCACATCCCTCCCCTGGCTGTCTGGTTGTCCTGCACCACTAACTGGCGTACCAGGCACATCCCTCCCCTGACTGTCTGGCTGTCCTGCACCACTAACTGGCGTACCAGGCACATCCCTCCCCTGACTGTCTGGCTGTCCTGCACCACTAACTGGCGTACCAGGCACATCCCTCCCCCGACTGTCCTGCACCACTAACTGGCGTACCAGGCACATCCCTCCCCTGACTGTCTGGCTGTCCTGCACCACTAACTGGCGTACCAGGCACATTACACATCTCACCTTATACACACGGACGATACTCACCGTCCGTGTGTATCGCCATGCAGACTGACGTGGTCGACAGCGGGTACGCCGAGGAGTGGATGCACGACTTTGAGGCGTTTGACGAGGCGCTGCGCTCGGAGAGCTCGTACGCCACCAACCTGACCTACTCCATGTCGCTGGTGCTGGACGAGTTCTACAGCTCCCTCAGGTGAGACGGACTCGGCTATGTAGAGTTGCTGAGTCTTACAGCTCGCCCGGGATAGGCAACGCTGGTCTTATAGTGTTCGGGTTATATTATTGTAGATAGAGGTTGGTGATCCTCCGTTTTTTTTCTTCTCGTGTTTTTTTTTAGTGTTTAGGGACGCCCCAACTGCCGCGGTTATGTGGCGGTCCTCCTGTTTCTAGCTCGCTCACTCTCATTTCCGTTCCCAGCTCCCTCGCCCGAGTTCCATGTCTGGCCTCAGCTCCCTCGCCCGAGTTCCATGTCTGGCCTCAGCTCCCTCGCCCGAGTTCCATGTCTGGCCTCAGCTCCCTCGCCCGAGTTCCATGTCTGGCCTCAGCTCCCTCGCTCGAGTTCCATGCCTGGCCTCAGCTCCCTCGCCCGAGTTCAATGTCTGGCCTCAGCTCCCCCGCCCGAGTTCCATGTCTGGCCTCAGCTCCCTCGCCCGAGTTCCATGTCTGGCCTCAGCTCCCTCGCCCGAGTTCCATGTCTGGCCTCAGCTCCCCCGCCCGAGTTCCATGTCTGGCCTCAGCTCCCTCGCTCGAGTTCCATGTCTGGCCTCAGCTCCCTCGCCCGAGTTCAATGTCTGGCCTCAGCTCCCTCGCCCGAGTTCCATGTCTGGCCTCAGCTCCCTCGCCCGAGTTCCATGTTTGGCCTCAGCTCCCTCGCCCGAGTTCCATGTCTGGCCTCAGCTCCCTCGCCCGAGTTCCATGTCTGGCCTCAGCTCCCTCGCCCGAGTTCCATGTCCGGCCTCAGCTCCCTCGCCCGAGTTCCATGTCTGGCCTCAGCTCCCTCGCTCGAGTTCCATGTCTGGCCTCAGCTCCCTCGCCCGAGTTCCATGTCTGGCCTCAGCTCCCTCGCCCGAGTTCCATGTCCGGCCTCAGCTCCCTCGCCCGAGTTCCATGTTTGGCCTCAGCTCCCTCGCCCGAGTTCCATGTCTGGCCTCAGCTCCCTCGCCCGAGTTCCATGTCTGGCCTCAGCTCCCTCGCCCGAGTTCCATGTCTGGCCTCAGCTCCCTCGCCCGAGTTCCATGTCTGGCCTCAGCTCCCTCGCCCGAGTTCCATGTCCGGCCTCAGCTCCCTCGCCCGAGTTCCATGTTTGGCCTCAGCTCCCTCGCCCGAGTTCCATGTCTGGCCTCAGCTCCCTCGCCCGAGTTCCATGTCTGGCCTCAGCTCCCTCGCCCGAGTTCAATGTCTGGCCTCAGCTCCCCCGCCCGAGTTCCATGTCTGGCCTCAGCTCCCTCGCCCGAGTTCCATGCCTGGCCTCAGCTCCCTCGCCCGAGTTCCATGTCTGGCCTCAGCTCCCTCGCCCGAGTTCCATGTCTGGCCTCAGCTCCCTCGCCCGAGTTCCATGTCTGGCCTCAGCTCCCTCGCCCGAGTTCCATGTCTGGCCTCAGCTCCCCCGCCCGAGTTCCATGTCTGGCCTCAGCTCCCTCGCCCGAGTTCCATGCCTGGCCTCAGCTCCCTCGCCCGAGTTCCATGCCTGGCCTCAGCTCCCTCGCCCGAGTTCCATGTCTGGCCTCAGCTCCCTCGCCCGAGTTCCATGCCTGGCCTCAGCTCCCTCGCCCGAGTTCCATGTCTGGCCTCAGCTCCCCCGCCAGAGTTCCATGTCTGGCCTCAGCTCCCTCGCCCGAGTTCAATGTCTGGCCTCAGCTCCCTCGCCCGAGTTCCATGTCTGGCCTCAGCTCCCTCGCCCGAGTTCCATGTCTGGCCTCAGCTCCCCCGCCCGAGTTCCATGTCTGGCCTCAGCTCCCTCGCCCGAGTTCCATGTCTGGCCTCAGCTCCCTCGCCCGAGTTCCATGCCTGGCCTCAGCTCCCTCGCCCGAGTTCCATGTCTGGCCTCAGCTCCCTCGCCCGAGTTCCATGTCTGGCCTCAGCTCCCCCGCCCGAGTTCCATGTCTGGCCTCAGCTCCCTCGCCCGAGTTCCATGTCTGGCCTCAGCTCCCTCGCCCGAGTTCCATGTCTGGCCTCAGCTCCCCCGCCCGAGTTCCATGTCTGGCCTCAGCTCCCTCGCCCGAGTTCCATGTCTGGCCTCAGCTCCCCCGCCCGAGTTCCATGTCTGGCCTCAGCTCCCTCGCCCGAGTTCCATGTCTGGCCTCAGCTCCCTCGCCCGAGTTCCATGTCTGGCCTCAGCTCCCCCGCCCGAGTTCCATGTCTGGCCTCAGCTCCCTCGCCAAGTTTCCGTATTGGGCCGCAGCGGTGTTGAATTTTTAGTTTCATGACGGTCCTGGAGAGTAAAAATTAATAATTGGAGAATAACATTTTGTTGTGGGAAAATTAAGATTCCATTGTGCCGGTAAGATCAGGTGAAAAGAGAACAAATTTCTAGAAAAAAATGAGAGAAGAATTATTTGGACCAAAAAAGTCCAGAAAATGGGGAAAATTCCGAGGCCGGGCCACAGCCCTCTCGCCTGACTTTCCCGGTTTGGCCGCAGCTCCTTCGTCTGAGTTCCGTTCCCAGCGGCTGAGTTTGCGTTCCGTTCCCAGCGGCTCTCTCGTCTGAATTTCCGTCCCCGGAGGCGGCTGCCCGGTCTGAGTTTCCATGTCCACCTGTGTCGGTCAGATGTACGGGCGTGTCGGCGGTGACGGGCGCGCGGCTGGACAAGCTGCTGGCGCTGGTGGGCGAGGCGCGCCAGGAGTACCTCACAGAGTACCGTGTCGAGTACGACCGGCTGCGGGTCGCGCGCGACGAGGCCGAGCGAGGCCGGCAGGGCCGCCAGATGGAGCGACTTGAGGCAGATCTGGAGCCGCAGGACCGGGAACGCACCGTGGAGAGTGACATCACCCTCCGCTCCGCCACACAGGCCGACGACGACGAACTGGTGGAGGAGGAGGCAGGTAGGTGGAGCGGGGGACGCGGTGATGTATTGAAATACCGCCGGTGGTATTGGTCTAGAGCAGCAGGTATCATCTCCGTGTTTCTAACGACCGTGTAGAGTTGCAGTTCCGAAGCTGAGGAAACACACGTCAATATCTTTTCCAGTTTTTAATTCGACGCGAAGTTGTTTACAAACGACACCGGCTCTTGAGAGAACCTCTGCTACCATTGCTTGCTGCTCCCCGTGAAGTGCTACCCGAGTGCAGCTGCATGGCATAGCTGCCTTTGCGACGGATAGCTTCGTTCGAGACAACAGCTTTTGGTGCGCTGCAAGTTTCACGTTGATATGTAGAACCAGCTGATGGTCTTTTTTATTTCAGGGCGAGAGGATGAAGAAGTCGATGGTGAGTCGTTCCAGAACTTCCTCCACCAACACAAGCAGCGGCAGGACGCCCGCAGGACGACCGATACGTCAAAGTAATCAGCCACGCTGTGCAGGTTTTCAATCATGTCCATTTACGAGTGAGCGTTACGAATACATAACACGATATACTCTCGCCGGCGTGTCCTCATCGCGGGGGACAACACAGGTCACGCTGGCAGACTGTGCGTGATGTCGACTGTGGTGTTGCCGACTAATGGCACCGTCTGTCACTGTTTGTCACGTCACCGTCTCACGTCACTCGTCACGTCACCGTCTCACGTCACTCGTCACGTCACCGTCTCACGTCACTCGTCACGTCACTGTCGCAGGTAGCTGGGCGACGCAGAAGGCTGCGTCACCTAACGGCCACTCACAGCCAGAGCGGTGCTCGCCGCCCGTAGTCTTACCGTCTGTCACTGTCTGTCACGTCACCGTCTCACGTCACTCGTCACGTCACTGGCGCAGGTAGCTGGGCGACGCAGAAGGCTGCGTCACCTAACGGCCACTCACAGCCAGAGCGGTGCTCGCCGCCCGTAGTCTTAGCCTTCTCATAGAAGCAACACCGCACCAAAGTCTCGCGCCACCGGCCACCTGTGTTAACACCTCAGAGGTCCTCCATATATCGACTGAGCTGCTCGTCGGCTGTCTCGGCGTCCTCCGGGTCGGGCTGCTCGAACTCGTGGGTGCGCACGTCCTCATCCTCGCCGTACTGGATTGCGTTGTCGATGACGCCCAGCAGCTGTCCGATGCTGAGCTCGTCGTGCAGGTCCAGCGTGTGGTACTGCACCAGGCCGTACTCGTCGACCACGCGCGCCAGCGCCGCCGTCAGCCGCCGGTAGCGCTCGGCGAACCGCGAGCCGTCAGAGTCCATCAGCCGCCGCGTGTCCGGGTCCACAAACCTGCCGACACACCCAGACAGAGATCAGAGGGGCAGATACTGACGACGGATGCACACATCCCGTTTCTCAAAGTACCGTTCGAAATTCTAACAATTGTTTGGACGAAAAATAATGGCATTTATAGAAACCACTTATCAGTCATTTTTTTGCACACGACTAGATAACGCCCTGAGGTCAATTTTAACAAGGGGAAAAAATTGAGTTTTTGTCAAGGTCACGCAAGGTCACCCAAGCCTCCAAGGTCGAGCTAAATAAGTTTGAGTTACACGAATTAAAAATTAAAATAGACAGAATGTTCTTTAGCTCAAGCAGTGGAATGGTATATAGGTTTGTTAAATTTAAACAACCAAAATTGGTTAAAAAAAATCAAAACATTTGTTTTGTCTGACCTTCGGAAAATGCCGCAGGCTATATCTCCAGTCATTGGTCGGAGCGAGCTGAAACTTGCACAGGCACGTTCTGGGTCACCAATTACTCCCTGAATTCATCAAAATCCGAGATGTAGGGTGTTACCCCTGTGTCGATTTGTCGTGGAATGCCCCCAACTAATCGGTCGCGTATGTACGCCTGGCGATAAGTTGCGGATTGCAATAACAACAGGACCTCAACAGCTGCAGATGACCACAAAGTCCCGAACTAGCCATCCGGAGTGTTTCAGCTGCAGCCGCTGTCGGGAAATCCTCTCACCTCTCGAGTTGGCTCCTGGACTCGGCACTCAGCAGGTCCATCTTGGTGAGCACGTTGACGTGCGGGATACTGATGTTGACCATGACGCTGAGCGCGGCCATCGTGCCAGAGATGAACTTGCTGCCCTCCACCATGAAGGAAGAGTCCACCAAGAACACGCCGCACATACGGAAGTTCACTGCCTGTCGACACGTGACTCCGTCAGAACCTCGCAGATGGCGAGTTAAAGCAGCTGCGCATACAAGCCGTGCATACTCTTTTACAATATGAGCTCCGACATTTTAATAACTATGATACAATGATCATTATAAATATCGTAACCACTACCATATTCTGGCGGCAAAGTGGGCCATGGCAACACACTAAGTAACCAGCAAAATAGAAGAGTTGGGCAGCATGCCTGTAGCGCGTCGACGATGTTCTTCATGGCGTCCATGTGAGTGTACAGTTCGATCTGTCCGGGACAGTCGAACAGGAAATAGTCGTCATCGCCGTCTCCGAGCTGCTCCTCCAGCCAGCTCATGTTCTTCATCAGATATCTGCGCGGAATCATACGGACGTGAGTCAGACATCTTATCAGCGATCGTTAAGATACAGTTTCGCATAGGCATCACAATACGTTAACACCATATAAACACGCGAATTCCACAGGCCCGGTCTGTTGAGAATTCGAGCCGATTGTATAGTCTCCTTGACGGACATTGTCTTCTACGCGTCTATTGTGAAAGTTTCCTGCTGTTAACATGGGTACGTGCGTGCGTGTGTGTTTGCATCTCTAGATGTGCGCGTCGCTCACTCGATGCAGAAGACGAGTCCACCGTTGGGTCCGAAGCGCAGCTCCTCGTCCCCCATGGCGTCATCCAGATGGATCAGGTCCCGTATGTCCACCGTCGGCTGGTAGTCGAAGTACTCGGCGGCCGGGTCCAGGTTCACCACGTGCACTGTCCGCCTGGAAGTCTGCGCGTGCTTCTGCATCGCGGAACAATATGTGCTCTGCCGGGATAAAAAAAAAACAATGCCAGTTCACTCTGTTGTTTGGACACAATGATGATAGAATGGCAGGTTGAGGTGGTCACTGTGGTGTGGAGATTAAATGGCACCAGGAACAAGGCAGTCTAAGCAGCTGTTTGTTTCTCACCCTTTTCAAGGAAGCCATGCACATGTTATTCTATGCAAGCCTTTGCTTTTATGTTCGAATGTAAATATGACAAATACAGCTGCAGCAATAGAATATCAGGTTAACTGCATTTGTAGGGAATGTACCACATTAGAGGTCTTCAAAAAATGAAATATGCATTTGATTAAGAACTGTCCTGTTCTTAACACTAGTATTAATTTTCCATATATTTTGCACATTCCCTTTTCCAAAGAATATCAGTGTTATTGTGCACCTATCACAACCAGCTGGCTCATTCGTGTGACACCCATACCATATGTGTCAAATGTCTGAAAGGACCGGTTTCAATTTGTTATAGTTTAACCCTATTTGTAACGGGCTCCTGGCTACCCCTATTTGTAACAGGGGGGGGGCGGATTCCGCCCCCCCCCCCCCCCCCCCCCAGAGATCTCGAGATCTACCCGTCCGATTTTCAAAAATGAAACTGTGTTTGGTTCCCCTCAACACGATCTACATTTCTAAATAATAATAAAACAAATTGGATAGGGGGGCAACAGGGGGAAAAACTAAAAAAATTAGTGGTATTTTTTATCCAACATAGCTTCCATGTTAATCGACCGATGTTAACACAACTAATAGGAATCGATAGAGATTGAATTGGAAATTGATATATGATGGTGACGTTTGAAAATTCGAAAATCATAGGCGTGTGCAGGTCACTCAATATAGGGGTGAAGTAAATGCGTAATAAAACCATTTTTATGTTGTTTTTTAATAAATGAAATGGTATGTGATTGTGACATTAGACAAAACAGTTATAAATCATATTTTTGCCATAGGCGGTACCAGGTTAGTGAAAAAGGGAGGTCAAATTGGGAAAAATTATTAACCGCAAACAAGTTGCTACCCAGCACTATAAATATGTTACTGATCGTAGATAGTTCCTTTTTGCATGTTGCACTTCATCATAGGCGTATCCAGGATCCAAACTGGGGCGGCGCAAGACCTTTTGATAAGTATATTATCCGCTATTATGATACTAACTAGTCAACAGTGACTATTTCACTTACAACTTCAAATAACATTGCTTACCCCCTTTTTACCCTACCTGGACTCGCCTATTATCTTATAATCGTTCGTAGAGTAGCCTGTGGTGCGTGTTTCATCCGAAAACTGCAGTATGTTATGTCATTGTACGCCCATGCCTCTTAGTTTCCTTGCAATAATATGACCAACTTTCTTCCATTCCTGAGCGCGTCTCTGCAAAAAAAAATGACTTTATTCCCTTTTCTGGCCTCATATGTGCATATATCATTATAAGCTAAACGTCTATTGCGCCGTTATCGCTGGCATATCGTCATCACCATGCCAATCACCCCCCTTGTCATGTGCCTGAACACGCCCCTGAAACTCTATATGTAATAAATTATGCAAATAATGGGAGCAGAAGCTAAATTTTACATCTTGATAGCTAGAAATGCCGCTTACATCGCTATATTGGTTTCCCGCCAAGCATTGAATACTTCCTGGAAACACCCCCTTTTCAAGCCCCTGAAACCGCCTCTGCCATGCAATTTTTATGATATTTCATTAACATCAACTAATTTGCACTTGTTGCAATCACCGTAAACCGATGTAACTCCTTCATACTTGAGGCAGTTAGGAAGAAACCGTGAAGATCGCATTTCCGTATTTTCGCCAAATGTCGCCACAAAACCCACCCAAAACTGTGCCCTGGAACCGCCTCTGTTCAGGTTAAGAACTCAAAATTTTGACTCCAAATGCGGTATTCAATTCTATGAAAAGTCCCAAAATTTCATGCGCCTGCTCCCAGCCGTTCTGGAGATATCTGCGAAAAACATGAGGGGGCGGAACACCCCCCCCCCCCCCCCCGTTACAAATAGGGTTAAAGTGTTATACAGATTACCAAGCTGGCATTGTAATTTCCCCTACATGACTGAAGTGATTAATATGAAATGGCAACGACATTAAATAATATTATCTGGGTTATTTCACACACAAGAATGTCATCCCTTGTGACAATAGCTGTGACATCCCTTGTGACAATAGCTGTGACATCCCTTGTGACAATAGCTGAGCTTGTTCACTAATGACCTCTAAAAGACAAAATCAACTGCCTACATGACAATAATTTCGCCTAAGATTTGGTATTCACCATATATTCTGCTCACCCATCTCTATGTAAACTTCAACTTAACTATCTTACAAGTGTCATAGATACTTGTCACTCTCTTGACTGCTTTTGATATGCTGATTCCAAACCTGATAGGTACCCATTGTTTCCTTCTTCAAAAAGCTATTATGACATAATCACAGGACTTTAACACTTGGCAAGTGTGTGTGATTGCAGCATTCATCCCACCTGAGACTATGTTTTCTCTCTAACCGCCACCCATGAACAGGTGACCAGGAGTGCCCCCGCCCCCCACCCTCTATCCCAACGATGCACAACACCTTACACCAGAGAACATAAAAGAACATGTCACGGCACTCCCAGCTATGAAATGGAAACAAACAAAAAGAAGCATATGAAGAGGAGTCATGCCCAGTGTTAGATAGGGCAAAATTATAGAAAAGAAGGCTGAAAGTAGTCTCAGCTGAAGCCAGCAAATGACAGCCCCCCTAATGCCATCCCATGGTGCCCTACATTCACACATTCATTTGGAAGGTTAGTAAAGGATATCAAGTACACATATAGGCGGGCTCTTCCTGGTCAATTTTGCACAGTCTAGTGCTGAGCCTCCAGATGAGTCAAACCAGCTAAGTATTGCTTGTTGCTGGTTGACCCCCGGAGCCAGCACCATTTGTTGGGATTTTGTCAAGATCAAGGCTTATGTAGTTGAACAGGCAAACCTCCAAATTGTGTCATTGGAACAATATTTGTCCTTATAGATCATGCACTTTTACATTAAACTATGTCCATTGAGTAGGTAATAAGTACCAACTTCTCTTGATATTTGATTTGCTGCAAATAGGGTGAAGGTTCAAATGTCAGCCACATACAAACACCAGACTTATGCAATTGGTGGTAAAGATGAAACCCATACAAATGCATTAACATGCTGATACACAGCTGAAGTCATGAAGTGTGCCTGAAGTCACATATTTTGAAGTGACTTGCGATTGAGGTCACATATTTTGAAGTGACTTGTGCCTGAAGTCACATATTTTGAAGTGACTTGTGATTGAGGTCACATATTTTGAAGTGACTTGTGATTGAAGTCACATATTTTAAAATGACTTGATTGGAACATTACCCTAAGATATAGGGGTCAACTATCATAACCTTGGAATGTCAAAACACATGACTTCATGCTACTGGTGATGTATGTATTGGTCCTTTAAGGTCTACTCCAATAGCATGAAGTCTGGTATTTTGACAACATCTGACATTCAGTAGCGTAAAAGCAAGGTAAAGGTACAATCTTCTGATAAAGATACTTCCTAACCTCTGACTGTGTACTATCAGAGTGCAAATGATAACTGCATTGTTTACATTCTGATAGCATGAAAAGTCTGAGGTTAGGGCAGTTGGTATTAGTTCAGTAATTCACCTCCCCAGTTTATGGTGTTCTTGAGGTCCCTAATAGAAGAAGAATAGTCAGCTGACAGCAATATTACGACAGACTGAAAAGTGGATTATCTTTGACTGTCTATGAGATGGTCTGGGGCGACAGCTCCCATTGCAGTGCAGCAAGTGGATGTGAGTGGAGTGTTCTAAACGTGGGTCCCTGTAACTAATTACTGTAAAGGTTAGGTCAGGTTCGATTATGTATTGTTTTAGGTGACATAGCTTTGGTATTACTGATACTTTTCTGTCTGTTGTAATAATACTCTCTTCTTATATTAGGGACCTCAAGAACACCATCAACTGCAGAGGTGAATTACTGAAGTATTACTGGGCAGTTTACCCTAGTTAGACATAAAGACATAAAAGAAAAGTGCAACAAAGAGCCTCTTGGGCCCATCCGAGGTTGCACCCCCCCCCCCCCCATCCCCCCCCCCCTCCACCAGTCTCGCCCCTTCAAATCACCTTACTCTACCTGCATAAAAGAAGGCTAATCCCACGAGTATTTATGAACTAATCCCTTCTCTGTAAAGTATTTATCTAATCTAATTTTGAAGGAAGCAAGTGTCACTGCATCAGCGACATCCCCTGGTAGCATATTCCAATGTCCTACAACCCTTCTACTGAAAAATGACTGTCGTAGCCTAGTCCTACTTTGTTTCATAATGAGTTTATGCTGATGACCTCTACCTCGATTTTCCCTATTGAACTCAAACATACCCTTTAAATATCCAGAATGCTGACTATTTACAAATTTGAAGACTTCAATTAGATCTCCTCTTAGCCTTCTATATCTAAGTGAAAACATACCCAATTTCCTTAATCTATCTTCATAAGGTAAACTACCAAGACAATTAATCATTTTTGTTGCCCTTTTTTGAACTCTTTCTAACAACCAGCAATCTTTCTCATATGTTGGAGACCAGGCTTGTACACAATACTCCAAATGTGGTCTAACGTATGCACAATACAGTTTTGTTATTACCTTTTCACTCTTGTAGGAAACATTTCTGTTAATGGCCCCTAGCATTCTAAGTGCCTTTTTCCTAGCTTCTACAACCTGGTCTGACGCTGATAGTCTATTGTTTACCACGACACCTAAATCTGTTTCCTTTTCAATCTGCTCCATTTTCTGCCCACCCATTTCATACCTATGTTTACTGCTAACCCGTCCAGCGTGCATAATCTTACATTTACTCAAATTGAATTTCATCTGCCATGCTTCAGACCACTCAACTAGCTTGTCCAGATCTGATTGAAAAACATCCTGATCATGTTTTCCTCTAATAATCCTGACAACTTTTAGATCGTCTGCAAATTTCAAGACTTTGCTGTCTATACTGTTCTCAATTGCATTCACAAATATTATAAAAAGCAATGGGCCCAGGACTGAGCCCCATTGCAATGCATGACTAACCTTGCCACTCCCAGCTGGGCCCATCACAAGTTGGGCATACCTCATCTTGGTCAGTGATTGAAAATGTGGTAATCAAAAAATTATTGATGTAAAACCTTTAAAACAACAAGCTCGAGCTGTCAATTCAACTATCAGTGGATCGAATGCACGGTATTGATCAGACTAATTTGATTTAGCACGGAGTCCGCGACATTTTGGTTTGAGACAACACATTACACACATGCCTCAATAATTTACACCACTGGAATTTAATAAGAACATCCACAGATCTATGCAATTGTAATGTCGGGACCAAGGCTATGTAAATAGGTAGACCGCTCCGGCCAAAAAAGTGGCGACAACTCGTAATTTAGTTGCAACGACCCCGCAGCTGCTGTGACGCGGATGAGGGTCTTGCGGCCGGCCGGCCGGTCGCCTACGTAGGGTTAACGCGTATACCCCTCCCTCTTTTTTGTCGCTTGGTTTCTTTGTTTGTCGGCTGATTTTTAAACTTAAGATATCTATCTACCACAAATTAAGCGTTGTATTGGGTGCCGTTGCGAAAATTGCAATCCGACCCAAACTTCTTAAGTTATGGGCCGGAACAATTTGCTGCCCGGTGATTCCGGCCGGCCACGTACTCTTGCCTTGTTTGTTTGTCCCGCTTGGTTCCTTTGTTTACCGGCCGATTGTTACACTTAAGATGTCTATATACCACAAATTATGCGATGTATTGGATGACTTTGGGAAAATCGCAATGCAACCCAATTTTTTGTTTTAAGTTATGGGCCGGCAAATTCCACTGACCGGCGATTCCGGCCGGACCGCCGTACGTAAAACGCCAACGCGCACATTCCTCCGGTGTGTGTCGCCTGATTTCTTCATTTGCCGACCTATTGTTACAATTAAGATAACAATCTGTCACAAATTGAACGACGTATCTTATGCCGTTGAGAACATTGTCATCGGACTCAAACTATTTACATTTTGGGCCGGCAAAGTTAACCGTCCTTTGGCTCACGATGGCAGACCGGACAGCCACCACATACAATACTCAAACAGTGATAACACTCAAATAGTCTGAATTTAAATCATGCGGCCCATATTATGGCTAAGGAAAAATTGCACTAGGCTTACCTGATAAATCAAACAAAGTTGCTGATATAACAGTGGACAATTTGCGATGATAACGTCTGACAGTTCTTGGCAAAGGCCAAAGCATACCCACAAAATAGATATTCTCATCTTTTTTGACGAGTTTCATGAAAATCTGATTAGATAAGTCGATTGTCAAATGCATTCAAGCAATTCAAAGTAACTGTCTAAAATTACACTTCCCGCCTGCGTCTCCGCACCACACCATCCCGCCCGATTTCGCTTGCTTATGCATTGATAGCTGATTTAAAACAAACTTTCCTGAGTAAAAGTTGCTTGGATTGTGTTCTATATCAGGAAATGTGTCAATTTTGCGCCGATTTCAGGTTTGTCGGGGGGAGGGGCGTGGCCGCCATACCCTCCCCCCCCCCCCCCCCCCCCCCTCCCCCCTCCCCCTGGATCCGCTAGTGGGTGCCGCGGCGAGACGCAATGTGTTTTTGCCTGTAGAGACCAGTGCAGAAAATCCGAGATCTTTGGTCACAGCCCAGTCACGGCCACGGCATGAGCTGGCAAGTCACAGCTTTAGTCACGGCGCTGCAATGCTAACCCTATGGCGCTGGCCTCGCCAGTCACAGTTTCAGTCACGGCCGTGACCAGGTCTGGTCCCAGCGCTGGGACCATAATTCTGCAACTCCTAGTTGCCTGGCAACGCACGCGCCAGGGCGCTGTACGTGGCAGGAGCTCTCCCGCCCCGTGCGGTCTCTAAATAGTAAATACGTCGCGTTGCATCGCATCAGAATTAATTGACCTTTACATATACATTTGTATAACTCTCAACGTTTTCTCAAACTAGGAAAAATCCTCGAAAAGCTCCTAGACACCCATGCCCTCCGCACGGCGCCATGCAATTAACGTTACGTATGCAAATGATGTTCGGCTATTCTGACCCTCATCCTCGTCATCAGCCGTCGACCAATGAGCGTGGAGAGTGTCAGACGCTGATTGGCCAAGAAGCTGTTGGCAGCAAAACCTGGCTCATGAGCAGATGCGTGAACAAGACCAAGCTGCGGACGTTGCTAATATTTGTCGCCCTTTTTCCCCATGTTAAATAGGCGGAGCGGACCCCCCTGGTCGGGACGATATTTCTTCTCTATAATTCAATTCCACGTGCTCAGCCTTGCAGCAATGAATGCACAGTTGACAGGTCGTGTTCTTTTGCATGAGGATCCTCGAGACTGTGTATGGAGCCTCAGGCTATGAGCTGCTGCTGACGTCACAATGACTCTGCATGTCGCCATATTGTGTTATGTACCGCGCATCTTGTGTGGTGGTACAGTAAAACTCCTTAAAGCGTGACGTCACGTTTCTCCCCAAATCTTTCCGTCTCCCTATCGCTGACTGGTCAACAATCCTCATGTCGCAAAGAACACGGCCAAACGTGGCCAAAGTAAGCAAGTTGCATAAGTTCAATCGTAACAAACGCGTCATTTTTGCACATACCACCATATACAAAAATGGCGCAAATATTTCAAACTTGAATACCAAATCCAGAAACATGTCACAAGTGTAAAAACGTCGGCTATCAGCGTAGGGTATATATCGGCCCCCAACGGAGAGCATTTGGTAGCGTCACGTGACATGACGTAGCTTGGGCTTGAAGTTTTCCCTTCACCATTGACTTAACACGTAAACTGACCCAACTTATGACCTCAAAATTTCGGTCACCGGGTGGTAAATTTAATGCGTTTTTGGCACAGCTGTTAAGTTAATTTTATTATGTTTATGAGAATGCCCACTTTTAAGCCTAAAGAGTGTCCGAAATGCGCCTAAATATTGGCCAAAGGTATGCATGTAAACCCTCGCCCTGGTGGTGTGGGGGTCATTTTGAACCCCCAACCCTGAGTTTTTCGGAAATAGCGAGAAAACGGCGCTGCGCAGCGCCACCAAATTTGGCACAGCTATTCGGACATCAATTACCCACATTTTGTGCAAGTTTTAACCGCAGGTCATCTCAGGTCAGGTCACTAGGTCACGTCAAGTCATCTTATCTCCCAAAATGTTTGTGGTCATGCCAAAGCCAGTGTTTGTCTGAGAGATTTGAAACTTTCAGGATTGCATAAGGCCATACGTGCCTACAATTCGTATATCTCGGATTTGTTGTATCGGTGACCTAAGGTCAGGTCAATTTCGTGACCTCCCATTATAAGTAAATGGGAAAATATACAAATGCCTCCTATTCAAAGAAAATGCATTAGATCAGGCCAATTCTTTAATAATCATACTATTTTAGCTCATTATTGATGACCCGGGCGCAATTGTTGCTGTGACATCTGCAAGGTGAGCTGAGGTCATCTCAGGTCACCAGCATTTTTTCCAATAACTCTTGATATAATAAAGATAGACGTGCAAACGATACCACTGTGTTTTCACGTCGAGTCGCGTCGCCCCATATGCAACATGACCTACCTTGGTCACCAAATGACCTTGACCTGAGGTCAAATTTTGAAGTTTATATAACTAGGTCATCATTACTATGGTTCGAAGCGCCTTGACGAGACAAACACGATAGTGTTAACATCGTTGTTATATATCTAACCAATACAACGGTATTTATGAAAGCGTTTTGGGAAAACAATGCCCACATGACCTTTGGTGACCTCTGAGGCCTAAACTATTGACCTGAGCTTTTGTTAATTTGATAACACTCAGGCGATTTAATTTTGCATGAGCTTTCGCTTACCTTTTCCGTTCGTTCCTAGCTATCATAGTTCCCAAGATATTTTGGGGGGTTTCTGTAGCAAAGTCCTATACTTGGAAAATTTGACCTTTGGTGACCTCATTATTGACCTGAGCCAAAGCATACCTGAAGTAACGTTGAATGGCCTTGTTAAGAGCTTTCAAACGCTTTGTTCGCATCTTTCTAGCCCTTTATTTTTCTCGTTACAGGCATACTGGTTATTGATTCAACTGTTTTGGAACGATTCAATCATGATTCATTTTGGAATCTGAATGATCCAATCACCGTTGGATTCACTATTTTATAGAATTGCTTCTTTCCGATTGAAAGAATACAAAATATATTTTAATTGATTCATGTTTCATTCAACATTTAAATATTTGTGGTGAATGTATGTCAAATAAATACAAATTGAAACATACATATATATGATCATTAAAACATTGTTACAGCAATACTATTTCAGTATAAATAAATGTAGCCACTGGGACTGCAATCTGCATGTATTTGCACAACTTACCAGTGTACTTGAATCGTTAAGAATCGTTAAATCTTTTGATTAAATCAGCCTTCTGGTGGTTATTTTTTTTTCTCAAGAAATTTTGATTGAACAAGTCCAATCGATTCAATCAGTGTCAAATAAATAACCAGTCTAGTTAAAGAGGGTCATTTACCCCCCCACCCCCAACACAACAATATAATGAACACATTATGTTGTGTTCCTGAGGAATAGGGTACTATGTGGGAACACATTCACATTCACAAACACATTCATTATATTCATTCAAACACATACACATGCATGTGGATTGTAGGTGGGAACACATTCACATTCACAAACACATACACATTTATTCTATTCATTCAAACACATACACATGCATCTAGGTGGGAACACATTCACAACACACATACACACATTCCTACCCCGCCCCCTCCCCCCACCAACATAATGAACTAAATACTGACATTGGCATATCATAGCATACAAATGTCCATAGTAGATGTTTACCAGCACTAATAAGCACCAAACATGCATAAACGTGGAGTGGAAAGATCAGAATGGAGAATATCACATCAGTAATGATTTGAGTAGCAGCTAGTACATGTTTGTAAGAAATATGGAAATCACAATGGCTCAAATCACAGATGCTCAAAATGGTTGATGAATGTGGATAGGTGTTGGTGTCAGAATGTAAGTGCCAGAGTGACACTTGGCAGTAAATGGTAGTCATAGCACACATTAATTGTAACCAGGATAATATGTTAACTGATAATCTCCTTATATACAGGAATAAAAAACTAAGGATAGCTTAAATCCTCCTCAAATATATTCTAGAATCGTTATCCTATCCACCCAAGGATGTGCTCAAGCTAATGTTGTGTATCATACTTGATACAATAATAGGTACAATATCAGAAAAAAGTATTGATGTTTTTCTTCTTCATACACTATTTATCCGCCCGAGTGTTTCAAGAATAAACAGTCAACTCATATTAATTTATTGACCAAGACACGCTTCATAATTCATATTGATACTTCTTCAGTTGGTCATTAAAAATAGGACATACAAAACAATAGATGATTGACACTGCAAACACACATTCAAAGTTCATTCACATCACATGATATTGTTTCACCTATTAGTCTCCTAAGAGGCATCAGGCAAAGCAATCACATGTTAGACATCTAATTTATGTATTGAGAAAAACAAAATGAAGCAATTTCAGATAGTTATTCTTCCAGTCTTCGCCCTTCGGATTCATAAATGCTGACTTCAAGCACTGCAGTTTCAAGCGTAATTCTTGTTTTCTTGTCTATATTATCTTTAATACTCCTTGCACCTTCCCAACTGGGTATAGTTCCACATTCATGAATCATGACTATGTTTCACTATTGTTTTGGGTTTCTGATATTGAAATTATTTCCTGTGCTCCATTAGCCTGGTGTTCAAACTTCTTCCAACTTCCAGTTTCACCATATGGCTTTGTACATCTCTTGCATGGTATCTTGTAGACAAACCTGTGATCATGTTGCTTTCTTTTATAATTTATCCTGTTCTTCCCAGTCTCACTTGTTAGTTGCTACCTACTATCACATTAGCATGTTTCAGAAAATGTGCAATCGTATCAACATGTCTGGATTGCGCAACAACTGGATAGCTAAGTATCAATACGAACCGCGTCTTGGTTAATCAATTATCATGAGGATTTGACTGTGTATATGAACGTTAACAATTTCAAGAAGTTAGCATGAATTAATTCAAGCAGCGCTACCTCGTCCCCACACCGCAAGACGCTCCCCGAGCGTATGGCAAAACACAGGTAAACAACGCAGTTTAACAAACGTCTTTCGAGCGCCAGAAATGTCTCATGATATTACTGCCATTTATTGGGCTTGATTCAAACCTCCGACCTACCTGTTAGTTATAGTTATCTTGGTATATATCGCCTTGAGCGTAGTCATCGTAGTATCAGTATTTTATCTACCGTGCCGTGAGTATCAGTGTATTCACGGTAAATAGAATACTGTGAGTATTTTATCTACCGTGACTGTGAGTGTATTCCAGGGCACTATACACGTGTATTATATGACCGTGAGCGTAGTCTACCGTGGTTTATCTACCGTGTCGTAGTGCAGATTACTCGTGTATTCGTGTCCACATTTTGTCCCGAAACTCTCCAATTGTTTGCCATTCGCGAATCACTCATTTTCATTCTAATGAAATGTAATATTGGTCAAAGCCTGGGGTACTAGATCGGTGGAACCAGTCGCGGTTCTGAGTCTGAACCCTAAACCGGTTGTTCCCCCCGGTTCGTCCGGTTTTATTAGCGGTCCGAGTTAGCGGTCCGGCTTATACAGCCTTGGGTCCGAGGTTTAAGAAGGGGATTTCAGTTCAAGAATCTTGCTGAGTAGCACAAAAGGTAGTATTTGATGTGAAATGATTTGTCACCCCTCCAAAATTGCCATCCAGACTTCAGCAAATTATTTGATCATTTAATTTTCTCACTTCATATTTGTGGCATTGAAGTTCCAGGTTTTAAATCACAAGTCCCAGGATTTCAGAAGTTCTATTTTAATGTAACCAAAGTTTTTGTTAAGGTTGAGGATGAATCAAGGTCAGACTGTAGGGTTGACCAAGAACAGGTGGTTTCAACTCTGTGTTAGGTGGTTAAGTGATAAACAATTGCACCTTTTTGGCATTCCTTTATATGGGTGTTGGGTGCATTTCAACTTGTTCATTATCCAAGAGGACCCCTTAAGAATTAAATGTTTTAGTTGCATTCAGACTGGTTATTGATTTGACTCTGATTGAATCTATTGGAATCGTTCAATCAAAATCCCTTGAATCAAAGAAGAATTGATTCACCACCAGATCTTGTGATTCATGAATCATGATTGAATCAAAACCTGCATAGAAACAAGGCTGCTTGAATCAAAAAGACTGTGCAATGCTATTTCAATGGTGAGTCAAACGTGATTTGATTTTTAAAAAAAATTGATTCTTTGAATCGGAAATAATAATTTCTCAAAATGGATATCCATGAATCAAATGGTGACTGAATCATTCATATTCCAAAATGAATCATGATTGAATCCTTCCAAAAAGGGTAAATCAATAGCCAGTCTGTTTGCATTCCATTTTTGTATCTTTCCACACTAAATATTGATTGACTGAACATCATACTGATGGTTACATAAAGTCTTGACATTTTATTTTGATGACCAACAGCAACATAAATTGGGACACTCACCAGTGACAACTCCCAGTGCTTGATAAACAACCTACCAAACACTTCTTAATATGTACGTTAAGAAGGGTGGTGTCATTTCTGTGTATTTAGTTTGTTTATTTTGAGGGTGGTGTGTATGAGCTTCACGTTTTGTGGCCACAGATGGGTGCTGACTTGGACTATGCAGATGGAGTGGAGCTGGATGATGGGGAGTATGAATATAGCCAAGATCAGGAGCCAGAGCCAGAAGACTATGACTATGACA
Source organism: Chirona hameri (assembly GCA_036785665.1). Lineage (NCBI taxonomy): Eukaryota > Metazoa > Arthropoda > Thecostraca > Balanomorpha > Balanidae > Chirona > Chirona hameri. Next base: position 37,518 of record JAXIVJ010004334.1, on the reverse strand, counting down.
CTGAAGAGCTGCAGTTTAATGATGATGGGCTCACACTGCAGGAGACCATTGACCACTGTGTTGTGCCGACCACTAATGATGCCATTGGACACATTGGCAAGCTGCTCTTCTGGTGCTTTGTCCTCCGCATCATTGTGACAATCTGTGAGTAGCATTCAGGCCTGAGGGGGCATCTTTCTTGGTAACACCACTTTGCCTTTTTTCAAATTGACTGCAAATATTCTGTATGGATATATATATATATATATATATATATATATATATATATATATATATATATATATATATATATATATATATATATATATATATATATGTGTGATGTCAATGCACATTGCTAAAGATAAACTTATGTTTTTCCAAGAATTGTTTGGATAAAAAGCACATCCTGAGATCAGATCATAAAGATCTGGAGCCCAGTTCCACTAAGTTCTTAGACCAGTTAAATAATGTCTTTGGACCCATTATTGGGAAACATTTGTTTTGTGAACAGATCCACTGTAGCAGTATCTTGGCCAACCCTACAGTCTGACCTTGACACCCTTGCTGCAGGCTGTGGAGGCTGTGGCCGTGCGCCACGTGTTGCCCATCTGACCTTGACACCCTTGCTGCAGGCTGTGGCCGCGCGCCACGTGTTGCCCATCTGGCCTCGGCTCTGATTGGCGGCCTGGTGCTGCATCACTTCTTTGCGGAGATGGCGGCGTCGTTCGCGGCACACGCGGCGCTCTCGTACTTGGCGCTGGCGGCCACCACCCGCCTGCTGCCGGTCGCCACGGCGCCGCTGAGTCTGGCCGTGTCGCTGACGTTCGTGTTCGCCAGGTGAGAGCCGACCGACCGGCTGGGGAAACTGTACACGACAGTGAGAGGTGTCGCTTGTGAACGTGTAACCAGTGAAATGTGTCTGACACTATCTGTTTCAGTGAGATTCGTGCCGCCTGTTTCAGTGAGATTTGCCGTCTGTTTCAGTGAGATTCGTGCCGCCTGTTTCAGTGAGATTTGCCGTCTGTTTCAGTGAGATTCGTGTCGCCTGTTTCAGTGAGATTTGCCGCCTGTTTCAGTGAGATTCGTGCCGCCTGTTTCAGTGAGATTTGCCGCCTGTTTCAGTGAGATTCGTGCCGCCTGTTTCAGTGAGATTTGCCGCCTATTTCAGTAAGATTTGCCGCCTGTTTCGGTGAGATTTGCCGCCTGTTTCAGTGAGATTCGTGCCGCCTGTTTCAGTGAGATTCGTGCCGCCTGTTTCAGTGAGATTTGCCGCCTGTTTCAGTGAGATTTGACGCCTGTTTCAGTGAGATTTGACGCCTGTTTCAGCGAGATTCGTGCCGCCTGTTTCAGTGAGATTTGCCGTCTCTTTCAGTGATATTCGTGCCGCCTGTTTCAGTGAGATTTGCCGCCTGTTTCAGTGAGATTCGTGCCGCCTGTTTCAGTGAGATTTGCCGCCTGTTTCAGTGAGATTTGACGCCTGTTTCAGTGAGATTTGCCGTCTCTTTCAGTGATATTCGTGCCGCCTGTTTCGGTGAGATTTGCCGCCTGTTTCAGTGAGATTCGTGCCGCCTGTTTCAGTGAGATTTGCCGCCTGTTTCAGTGAGATTTGACGCCTGTTTCAGTGAGATTTGACGCCTGTTTCAGTGAGATTCGTGCCGCCTGTTTCAGTAAGATTTGCCGTCTCTTTCAGTGATATTCGTGCCGCCTGTTTCAGTGAGATTTGCCGCCTGTTTCAGTGAGATGTGGTTCGTGTCTGCGGACAAGTGGCACAGTGTGCGCGGCGGTCACATGATCCTGGTGATGAAGGCGGTGTCGGTCGGTCTGGACCTGTCGGGGCTCGCCGCTGCCGGCGGCAGCTCCGCTGGCGGCGGAGCGGGCAGCCGGCCGGCGCCCGGTCTGCTGCAGTACGCCGGCTACCTGCTGCACCCGGGCACCACCGTGTTCGGCCCCTGGATCGCGCTGGATGACTACATCACGTCCATGGAGCGCCGGCCGTTAGAGGTCAGTCTGACCAACAGTCACAGTATGTACCGTAACAGAAGACACAACACGGAGAGCCGGCCGTTAGAGGTCAGTCTGACCAACAGTCACAGTATGTACCGTAACAGAAGACACAACACGGAGCGCCGGCCGTTAGAGGTCAGTCTGACCAACAGTCACAGTATGTACCGTAACAGAAGACACAACACGGAGAGCCGGCCGTTAGAGGTCAGTCTGACCAACAGTCACAGTATGTACCGTAACAGAAGACACAACACGGAGAGCCGGCCGTTAGAGGTCAGTCTGACCAACAGTCACAGTATGGACCGTAACAGAAGACACAACACGGAGAGCCGGCCGTTAGAGGTCAGTCTGACCAACAGTCACAGTATGTACCGTAACAGAAGACACAACACGGAGAGCCGGCCGTTAGAGGTCAGTCTGACCAACAGTCACAGTATGGACCGTAACAGAAGACACAACACGGAGAGCCGGCCGTTAGAGGTCAGTCTGACCAACAGTCACAGTATGTACCGTAACAGAAGACACAACACAGAGAGCCGGCCGTTAGAGGTCAGTCTGACCAACAGTCACAGTATGGACCGTAACAGAAGACACAACACGGAGAGCCGGCCGTTAAAGGTCAGTCTGACCAACAGTCACAGTATGTACCGTAACAGAAGACACAACACGGAGAGCCGGCCGTTAGAGGTCAGTCTGACCAACAGTCACAGTATGGACCGTAACAGAAGACACAACACGGAGAGCCGGCCGTTAGAGGTCAGTCTGACCAACAGTCACAGTATGTACCGTAACAGAAGACACAACACGGAGAGCCGGCCGTTAGAGGTCAGTCTGACCAACAGTCACAGTATGGACCGTAACAGAAGACACAACACGGAGAGCCGGCCGTTAGAGGTCAGTCTGACCAACAGTCACAGTATGTACCGTAACAGAAGACACAACACGGAGAGCCGGCCGTTAGAGGTCAGTCTGACCAACAGTCACAGTATGGACCGTAACAGAAGACACAACACGGAGAGCCGGCCGTTAAAGGTCAGTCTGACCAACAGTCACAGTATGTACCGTAACAGAAGACACAACACGGAGAGCCGGCCGTTAGAGGTCAGTCTGACCAACAGTCACAGTATGGACCGTAACAGAAGACACAACACGGAGAGCCGGCCGTTAGAGGTCAGTCTGACCAACAGTCACAGTTAGAGGTCAGTCTGACCAACAGTCACAGTATGTACCGTAACAGAAGACAACACGGAGCGCCGTCCGTTAGAGGTCAGTCTGACCAACAGTCACAGTATGTACCGTAACAGAAGACACAACACGGAGAGCCGGCCGTTAGAGGTCAGTCTGACCAACAGTCACAGTATGTACCGTAACAGAAGACACAACACGGAGAGCCGGCCGTTAGAGGTCAGTCTGACCAACAGTCACAGTATGTACCGTAACAGAAGACACAACACGGAGCGCCGGCCGTTAGAGGTCAGTCTGACCAACAGTCACAGTATGGACCGTAACAGAAGACAACAGTCATATGTGACTCAGGGATATTAGAAGAAGTTTTACTTTTGTGAAGGCTGGCTTTTGATATTCGCATGTAATGCTCATACAGTGGCACCGACTGTCACTAAAGACATTTTATGCTAGCGTGTTATGTTCTCGTATAAATGGAGCCGACTCGTGGCCCTTCGAAGTTGACCATCCACGGCGCCGTCTTGTTTCAGCAGCTGTTCAATGTTCGCTGGGTGGTGACGTCAGTTGGCAGTCTGGTGGTCGGTCTGATCTTCATGAGCGTCTCCACCTGCTGGCTCAACTGGCTGCTGCCTGACCGGATGGTCCTGTAAGTGAGCGACTCTCGGACGTGGGACGTGTCACGTGACTGTGCGTTACCGACCGCTGCCTGACCGGATGGTCCTGTAAGTGGGCGACTCTCGGACGTGGGACGTGTCACGTGACTGTGCGTTACCGACCACTGCCTGACCGGATGGTCCTGTAAGTGAGCGACACTCGGACGTGGGACGTGTCACGTGACTGTGCGTTACCGACCACTGCCTGACCGGATGGTCCTGTAAGTGGGCGACTCTCGGACGTGGGACGTGTCACGTGACTGTGCGTTACCGACCACTGCCTGACCGGATGGTCCTGTAAGTGAGCGACACTCGGACGTGGGACGTGTCACGTGACTGTGCGTTACCGACCACTGCCTGACCGGATGGTCCTGTAAGTGAGCGACACTCGGACGTGGGACGTGTCACGTGACTGTGCGTTACCGACCACTGCCTGACCGGATGGTCCTGTAAGTGGGCGACACTCGGACGTGGGACGTGTCACGTGACGGTGCGTTACCGACCACGTGTCTCCTGTGAGTGATTTCTGACCACGGCTGTGGAGTCGGAGTCAGAGTCGGTGATTTAGGCCGGAGTCGGAGTCGGTGATTTCTGCCGGAGTCAAGAGTCTGTGATTTCGGCCGGAGTTGGAGTCTGTGATTTCGGCCGGAGTCGGAGTCGGTAAAATTGGGTCGACTCCGGCTTCGACTGTCAGTCATGGGCAGCGCATGGGCAAAGTATTTTCCAGGTGCATTTTTAGCGAACCACCGGTGGCAATGACTAAACATACTATGTCCCTTTGACTTTATTTGCTTCGACTCCCTTGCTTTTCGATGATGTTTAATCATGAGGGTGTGTACTAAGGTGGGCGAAATAGAACATAGAGTCTGTTATCGGATGCAAATCCGAAATGCCACCCCGATGAATTTAAGCAACGATCACGATAAATCAATTTGTAAAAAAGACGATTTAAAATGACGTGTAGCTTCCTCGAGCGAGTTAAACGTTGACCCATGCATTAACTATAGCATTCCGTTATTCCATAATATTCATGTGTATGGTAGAGTTGCTACAAGACCTGACAAATTGTTTTTTTTTTTTACTTTAGGAATTTCAAAATTGATTGTTATGGTCAGATAATGTCTATGTATTTCATTTAACTGTCATATTTTCCATTAAATGAGTTCCAATCTTGAAATGGGGGAATATTTGCTGCGGGTGGTTACTTCTTAAAGGGACTGTCCCACCTTTTTGAAAGTTGTCGAATCACACTTAATTGTATGTCTACATGTCAGGCGAGGTCAGCTAAACATGTGCGTGAACTTTTTTTCCGAGAAAAAAATATTATCTTGGAAGATATTCAACTTTTAGTTTTAAGCGGAAAGTTGGGTTGGTGACGTCATATGATTTTTTAAATAACATGGAAATCCTTTGTGCTGCCAAATGTATGGCACAATTTTTTTTTGTCGACATCTATTGCGCAGAAAAAGCGAACCACCTAGATTCTAGATTGGCTTAGATTGCGAACCATCCGGGGATCGAGAAATGAAAGACGAAAATATTCCAATGCTGACCTTAAAACCAGTCCACTATCATTACCAGTTGGGTAAAGCGAGACGACGCTGTCGGTTTAGAGACCCTATTCAAATACACATGGTCCTTATTTTTTACAGATGTCAAAATCAAACTAGAATATCTTTTTTATTAGATCATTGTGGTTGTTTTAACTGCTACCATACTTAATTGCAATGCCAAGCCATCAAAATGGATATCTCAACTCAAATATAATGTTAAGGTGGGATAGTCCCTTTAAGCCGGTTGACAGTAGCTTCAGCTAATTAAAGGTCGGAATCGATTTCGGAGTCGAAGTCGGAGTCACCTGAAAACCGATGTAATCCGCAGCCCTGGATGTGAGTGATGTGATTGACACGTGTTGCCTCTAACTGATGTGTCTGATGCGTGGTCTCTGCTGGACGCGCCTCTGACCGCCAGGATTACCGTGTTGCCTCTAACTGATGTGTCTGATGCGTGGTCTCTGCTTGACGCGCCTCTGACCGCCAGCATTACCGTGTGGATCGTGGCGTACCGGGAGGCGCTGGCGTTCCGCTCCAGCCACTACTTCATCTCGTTCGTGTCACAGGCGGCGGCCACCATATCCGGTGAGAAGTGCCTCCGTTCAGCCTGGCCGACCGTTCGTGACTGCGACTCTCGCACGGTCCTGCTGAGTTATCTGTGGCATCTTTGTGAACATGCTAATTCTGGGTTACTACATTTAAAAAGCACGCTTTTAAACACATAGATTCATTTAGCCCACAAGCAATCATACTAAGAGTCTAAGAGATATCAATATTATATGTATTTTGTTTCGTAACGGGAACAGGCCTGCAGTTCACCCCGCCTGCCTGCTTTGTTGAACCTCAGTGAGCTCCTGTGCGCGTCAATGAGGTCGCTTAGTGACGGCATGTGCGCGTTCCAGGCATCAGTGGCGCCGCCTGGTCGCCGAGCGGCGAACTGTTGGTTAGTCGACCCACCGCCATAGAGGCGCCACGGTCGCTGGTCGAGGTTGTCATCAACTGGAATCTGCCCATGCACTACTGGCTGAAAACATGTAAGTTCACTAGATCTTTTCCGCATTGTCATTTTAATGCATAACTCATCCACGGCGCCGGTAGCCGGTGCGCCGCCAGTAGATGCATGCTACCTTTTGTCGGCCTCCTTGTGCGTTGAAAACGTATGTGTTCTATGACGTCTGTTTAAAGGGAGTATGCCTACTGTTTTGGAATGTAAAAAAATCATACGGTAAGTAGCTATTGGTTTGATTGTTGGATATCATGAAATTCACATCTAGATTTCCTTTAGTTGAATTTTCACTTATATTGTTTGTTTTTTGTTTTGTTTCGATATCTATAAAGCGAACGCCACGCCAGTGATGTTATGTAAAACGGCGCACATAAGACAATACAATTACGGTCACATCATGCAAGATAAAGGGACCATGTTCTTGCCATTGTGAAGTTTATTATGTGCAAGTTTCGTAGCTCTAAATTGATATCTTCGTCGAAAAATGGCCATCGGCCATCATCGAAAAGCATGATGGCCTTCCAGTTTCTGTTCGGCTGCTGCTATCAGCGCGCACGAGCTGTTTTGTCTAATTGCTATTGGCCGGCGCTAACAATATGCTAGAGTTAAATCGATAGTTGCAGTGCTTCTAGTAGCGGAAGCCCTCTGGAGTCTACCCGATAATTGTGTGATTCCATCACGTTCCTGGAGTCTTTGGAATATCTTAGCAACTAGGCTGAATCTGGAGAAATGAAGTAATGGCTCAATTACGACATTTCTGTTCTACAGACCAGTGTCAACAACCCCAAATCAGCGGTGTCAGTAGGCACACTCCCTTTAATGTAGACACCACTAAAACCTCGTTCTTCTTTATCTTTTTGTTCTCGTGTTCTGTCTGACCACCCATCTGTGGTCCGTTGCAGACGTGTTCCGCGTGGCGCGGCCGGCCGGCGTGTGGGTGGCCGTGCTCTGCACCTACGTGGCCAGCTCTGTTCTGCACGGCGCCAACTTCCAGCTGTCGGCCGTGCTGCTGTCCCTCGGCCTGTACACGTACGCCGAGGACCGGCTGCGCACGCAGCTGTCCGACGCGCTGGGTGGCTGTCTGCTGGCGCGCCGCTGTCCCCGGCCGTGCCGCCGTCACCGGCTGGGCGCTGCGCTCTGGTCGGTCCGCCTGCTGAACCTGGTGCTGGCGCTGCTGGCCGCCTGGCACCTGGCCTACCTGGGCATGGTGTTCGACGGATCGCCCACCGGCTCCGCAGGCTACAGCTGGAAACACACGCTCGGCAAGTGGGCGCTGCTGGGCTTCAGCAGCCACTGGGTGGCGCTGGGTACCTTGGTGGTGACCTGGCTCATCTGAGCGACTCCCGGGTCGTGTCTCGCCCGATTGAAAGGTCAGCAGAGGACACAGGGCTGTTCAGAACACCGCCAATTTTTGCTGGGATGTTCAAACGGTGTACGAGTTTGGTCATCACCCTATTCTGTCTTTGATATAACTACTTTTACACACAAAGTGCTACGTCTGACTGTAACTGTGGGGATGTCCGATCGGAGATCGAATCTCGTGGCTATTTGTGGAAACAGGATGAAGTGGCTTCGTTTGAGTGATCTTAGTGGCAGCTCTGAGATTAGTCCCGGCGGCAGACTGATGGCTGGCTCACAGACTGATGGCTGGCTCACAGACTGATGGCTGGCTCACAGACTGATGGCTGGCTCACAGACTGATGGCTGGCTCACAGACTGATGGTTGGCTCACAGACTGATGGCTGGCTCACAGACTGATGGCTGGCTCACAGACTGATGGCTGGCTCACAGACTGATGGCTGGCTCACAGACTGATGGCTGGCTCACAGACTGATGGCTGGCTCACAGACTGATGGCTGGCTCACAGACTGATGGCTGGCTCACAGACTGATGGCTGGCTCACAGACTGATGGCTGGCTCACAGACTGATGGCTGGCTCACAGACTGATGGCTGGCTCACAGACTGATGGCTGGCTCACAGACTGATGGCTGGCTCACAGACTGATGGCTGGCTCACAGACTGATGGCTGGCTCACAGCTGCTATAGCGGTGAGGTAGCACAGCACAGGCCTCTGAGAACTGTCAGTCCGGCAGTCTAAGCGACTGCTCCGCTACTGCCCAGTGGCAGGCCGGCTGGTGGTGGTGACTGTCAGGCCGGCAGTGGTGGTGACTGTCAGGCCGGCTGGTGGTGACTGTCAGGCCGGCTGGTGGTGACTGTCAGGCCGGCTGGTGGTGACTGTCAGGCCGGCTGGTGGTGACTGTCAGGCCGGCTGGTGGTGACTGTCAGGCTGGCTGGTGGTTACTGTCAGGCCGGCAGTGGTGGTGACTGTCAGGCCGGCTGGTGGTGACTGTCAGGCCGGCTGGTGGTGACTGTCAAGTGTCAGATGTCAGTCCTGTGGGGATGTTTTGTGGTGTGTCGTTGAGCTAAACTGGTGACGGGTTCTGTGTGATCTTCCCTTATGTGGCATCGACAAGGCGTGCGAGGAGCGCTAAGCTGACTGGTTTGAGCTTAGATGCCAGGCTCTTAATTTCTGGCATTATTTTGGCGCATTTTGTAGATGCCGCTTAGACGTGTCTTTGTTTACGCTCTGTTTTATTGCCACGTAGCACATCGTTTTATTATTTTCGTATCTATTTATTTCGATTATTTTGTGTTGATGAGTACGTTACAGAGCAGGCACCACATTTTTCACTAATCGTAAAAAGCGGACTTCACATTTTGCATTTGTGTTTGTTTTGTGTTTCTTGCCAAGAGCAGCTTAGTTATGGATCTCGTGAGCCTCCTGGAATGGAATGGGGTTTCGTTGCGCCACACACGTAAGCCTGCCGTGAAATGTTCACTATCGCTACTGCTACATTGTACCAGTGTCTGCAGCCTACAGGTACAGTTGTCAGCAGTGCCTGGCTGATGATGCCAGGGGCGTGAATAGCATGCTTGTTTAGTGCGTGATCAAATCTTAGAACTAGAACGACACTGTTATTTATTGATAGAGTCAGACAAAGTATGCATTAACTTTACCGCCATTCACTAGAATAGCTCGCATTTTCAACTCTTAAATAGGTCATAAGCCAGCATCTTTTCCCCTTATTTTTGCGAGTTTGTGAGAGTTGCATTACACTACCTTACATTGGTGTGAACCTTTGGAATCCCCATGTTTGGCATGTGTTTTGCTTAGGCCGACAAGGGCTTCAGAGGCCAGTTTCCTGTTATTCGATAACACTAGTGAAGTATTGTGAGTCGTCATTCTCTTGCCATCTTTTCACATGTAAATGTGACAGGTTAAGCACATAGGAGCCCGTATTCAGCGGCATTAGGAACACACCCGGTGAAACTCGTTTGAAGTAGTTGTGTGAAGCAAACTTTGCTCTGTTTAACTATGTATAACTGTATCTATGTAACTAGCTATGACTATATAACCAGGAGGGTGGCAAGGAATGCTACCATGTAATGGTAGCTACAGAGTGGCATGGTTTTTTAGAGTCCAGGCTACAGCCCCATCTGAAGAGAAAAAAGATATCTGGGCTTCCAGACTACATATATCCTTTTTATTTCTGAAATCGCGTTAGATATTATACTGTACCCATGCCAACCCAGTGGTGGATTTTTAGTTTCATGACCTGGTCCCGGAGAGTAAAAATACATAGGTGGAGATTAAATTTTTTATTGTTTTTCTAAAATTAAGATTGTAATTTTTTTTTGAAAAAAAATTTTTTCTTGGAAAGTAAACATTCCTGATTTGTAATAGATATTAAATCCTTGAGGAAAATGAAATTATATTTTAACTACAATGTCGGTAAGCTCAGGTGAAAAGAGAGCAAATTTCCCAGAGATAAAACATGTGAAGAGAGCAAAATTCTTTGGACCGAAAAAGTCCAGAAAAAGACAAAAATGCCAAGGCTGTGCCAACCACTTCATAATAATATCTCTCACCAAAGCTGTCGTGTTGATCTGATGCTTTTACTGCACTGTCATCGTGGTGGTGATAAGTTTGTTTGTACATCTTTTTTCGGATGTGCCACTATTTGGTTGTTCGTCGTAACATCTCAGCGCTTTACTGACGCTACGCTTGTTTTGTACTTGTCCAGGACGTTTCTGGCGGTGGAGCCGCCGCGTGTTGTCTGTGAACTGGGTGTCTCGTCACGTGTCGCTGTGCCAAACTGGCTGCTCAGCCCTGCTATCGTCTGTGATTCAGATGCAACCTCACCACTGTCCGGTTGTGGGTCTCTTGCCTTGTAGTTAGCTTCGCCGTAGTGCTGGCGTCTGACGCGGGCGCGTGTGTGTGTGTGTGGGGGGGGGGGGGTGGTGGTCTTTAGCCAGTGTTGGACTAGGACTGAGCCAGCAATATGAGACTGGACAGGGCCAGTCAGCTGAAGATCTGCAGATATATTTGGACTGAACGGCGACAGTGAGCTGAAGTGCTCCAGCTGTTTGTAGCAGTCAGCTGCGCCGTACAAGGGCCGCTCTGTACAGACGGTACCGGTCATGATCAGACAATGCTCAATACATGATCCCAAATTGTACGTGCTTCTTTGGTATGAAACGGAAATCGCTGTTTTCTCAATCGCATAACAAAGGAAAGGACTTGAGGTTGGAGACGATGTCGGTGTGATGCTATAATTTTATGATATTGGTGGACCGTCTGCCCCAGCAACAGTGGCCCAATCATTCCCCCATCGAACGTATTGATTATTGTACACCTTTTTATGGAGTGGTAGACAACACATATTTTCAGTATAAATTTTACACGGGACGTTGACAATCTGTTTCGCAAATGTTTCGTCGTGCGAACTGATCACCAAAATCAATAAGCGCTTCGCAGTGATTTTGAGCAGTGAATTGACCCATTTAACATTTCTGCTTTACATTTTAAAGGGAAATATTCACCTTTTTCCACAAAAATGGAGTTATTACTTGAAATCGATAGACGAGATCAAAATATAATGTAAATTTATCACATTTTGCATATAACAATTCCTACCGAGAGATATTTCAAGTCAAAGTTGATAAGCGATCCACGCTTATAGCGACCAGTACTTGCAAGTACTTGGTAACGAATTTCTAATTCCAAGCTTGTCTCATTGGTTTTTGACAAAATTGTATGGAAAATATGTCTTGCATTCTGTCTATTGTGATTATGTCCCCTAATATCCTTAACAATCAACAAACATTGCATAATAAAGTAACCAAATTAGCAGTTAACTTGGGCACGCTACGACGGCCTAGTTAGTGGCTGCGACCCTCAATTATTGAAAATTGGTTCATTTGTTTTCAACATTAGGCGTTTTGTATAGTTTTGTCTCTGGCTGTATACAACACTATGCTCAAGCTAATCATGAAAAACAATCATTTATTTTAATTTAAAAAAATCAAACAATGAAAAAACTGGAAATTAAATAGGAAGTTCACTTGGGCACGCAACGGCGACCTATTTAGTGTCGGTGATTTGTTTCAGGGACCAATCAGAGTCCTGAGACGTTATCAAAAGAAAGAAATATGTCGCGCTTCCAAATAGTGAAGGGAAAGCACCGATCATGAACTCCGAAAGAAGTATATATACTTGTTTGTTAAATTTCCCCAAAAATAATTTTCGAAATAGGAAAAGTTATGATTTCATTTGTAAATTGAGACTCGATCAATTTGATACCATACACGATGCATAAAATAATGCAGAAAAGTAGATCAAAAGGTGAGTATTTCGGAATGTTTCACCTTTCTGAAAGTTGTCAAATATACCCCTGGTTGTAGTCGAAAATATGAAGTAAGTGATGCTGAAAACGATGGTGATATTTTTTATCTCGAAAAGTTACTTAAATTTATATAAATTCGTTTTTCCTTTGGGAGGATGTCATTATTGAGATATGGAGAGCTATAGAGACAACCTTTACGCTGCCATTTGGCAGCACAATCGTTTCAGACAATTCTGGCGTCTTAAATACAAACATTGTGGAACTGTGTACAGAACACACTGACGAGTGTGAGGCATTGCGATAGCTCATTTTTTAAAAAAAAACAATCCATAACTGAGACTTATCACTTAAAGGGAAATAATGACCCTTTTCCACAAAAATGGAGTTAGCACTTGAAATCGCCAGACGAGACCAAAATATATTGTAAATTCATCACATTTGGCATGAAAATTTTCCTACCGAAAGATATTTCAAGTTAAAGTTGATAAGCGTTCCACACTTTTAACGACCGGTACTTGCAAGTACTTTTGGTCCTCATCAAACTGCGGGCTTTTCCCGTATTGTTTTTTTACGTAATGGAGTGGAAAATATATTGTGCGTTCTGCTTGTTGTGATTATATGCCCGGCGATCGTCTAAAACTAACAGCGATTGGAAAAAGTGGCAATAAAATCGGAAACTCATCGATGCACATCAACGGCGACATAGTTAGTGGTTGCGACCCTCAATTTTTGAAAATAAGTTCATTTGTTTTCAACATTAGGAGTATTGTATAATTTGTCTGTGGCTGTATATAACACTATGCTTTATATTATCATGAAAAATAATAATTTTTCCCAAAAAAACTAACAAACAATAACACAAAACTGGCAATTAAATCGGAAGCTCATCGATGCACATCGACGGCGACCTATTTAGCGTCGGCGATTTGTTTACAAAGCATTGTCATGCTTCTCGGCGCACTTAACCATTGTGGCGAGTTGTTGCTAGTAGCGCTTTCGTTCTCCATGGCAACCAGGCGTGAGCCAATGAAAAGCCAGAACGTATTCCCTTTCTGGCTTTTGATTGGCTGACGCCTGGTTGCCATGGAGAACGAAAGCGCTACTAGCGTGTGTCCGAGCAGCGCTCAGTTTGATCGGAAATGTCACAGAGCCTCCAAAAATGCCGCAATCGATGTAAACAATGGTAGGGAAGGGCGAATTTGTCAATGACCTTCATGAAGTACACAAGGTACTTGTTTTGTATTTTTCCCAAACTTACAACTTCGAATTTGGGAATAATTTTATTTAATTCTTAAATTTAAATAAAATAATTTTAAAACCATAGCGGTAGCCTAAGAAATTGTTGCTGACAAAATCAAAAGGTCATTATTTCCCTTTAAAGGAAATAGTTCACCTTCAACATGGGTTTTGAACTGAAATAGCAGTTTTGTAGCCCGTGTTGAGAAATCCTTATCTGCAACTTTTCTTGACTGAAAAGACTCTCCAGCCGAAGATATTTGACTTTTTGGCGAAGGAATACGGCGCATATATGATGTACCGTACCGTCTGAAAGTGCCAGCACTGCCATGGAGCATGCGCAGACCAATAACGCACACCATAAAATCAATAATTTACAACCTTCTGTCCTGAATTGGCGCGATGTAGGACCATTTTTAAACAGAAAAAAAAACTGTATTAAAAAATATAATAAAATCGTGTTCTGAAAAAATTCCGAAGGTGAACTATTTCCTTTAAAGGAAATAGTTCACTTTCGGAAAATTTATCAGAACAGGATTTTATTATAATTTTTAATACAGTTTCTTTTTTTCTTTTCAAAAATGGTCCTACATCGCGCCAATTCAGGACAGAAGGTCGTAAATTATTAAGTTTATGGTGTGCGTTATTGGTCTGCGCATGCTCAATGCAGTGCTGGCACTTTCAGATGGTACGGTATATCATATATGCGCCGCATTTCTTCGCCAACAAGTCAAATATCTTCGGCTGGAGAGTCTTCTCAGACAAGAACAGTTGCAGATAGGGATTTCTCAACACGGGCTACAAAACTGCTATTTCAGTTAAAAACCCCATGTTGAAGGTGAACTATTTCCTTTAAAGGAAATAGTTCACCTTCACCTTCAACATCGGGCTTTGAACTGAAATAGCAGTTTTGTAGCCCGTGTTGAGAAATTCCTATCTGCAACTTTTCTTGGCTGAAAAGACTGTCCAGCCGAAGATATTTGACTTTTTGGCGAAGGAATCGGCGCATATATGATATACCGTACCGTCTGAAAGTGCCAGCACTGCATGGAGCATGCGCAGACCAATAACGCACACCATACAATTAATACGACCTTCTGTCCCGAATTGGCGCGATGTAGGACCATTTTTGAAGAAGGAAAAACTGTATTAAAAAATAATAAAATCGTGTTCTAAGAAATTTTCCGAAGGTGAACTATTTCCTTTAAAGGACCTTCAACATTCACCTTCAACATGGGTTTTGAACTGAAATAGCAGTTTTGTAGCCTGTGTTGAGAAATCCTTATCTGGAACTTTTCTTGGCTGAAAAGACTCTCCAGCCGAAGATATTTAACTTTTTGGCGAAGGAATACGGCGCATATATGATGTACCGTACCGTCTGAAAGTGCCAGCACTGCCATGGAGCATGCGCAGACCAATAACGCACACCATACAGTCAATAATTTACAACCTTCTGTCCTGAATTGGCGCGATGTAGGACCATTTTTAAACAGAAAAAAAAGAAACTGTATTAAAAAATATAATAAAATCGTGTTCTGAAAAATTTCCGAAGGTGAACTATTTCCTTTAACCCTTTCCCTGCGGGCGACCAAAATTACGTTAACCTGCGGGGGGCAGAGGGGCCCCCCAGAGATCTCGAGAACCGCTCGGTCGATTTCGATCGGGAAATCGCCCTTCGATTCGTCATGACCAGATCTCTCTTTTTGGACCCCGAAATTTTTGTTTTGTTCGAAAATGGGGGGCCAGGGGTAAACAAAATACTAAAATTTGGGGTGTTTTTTGAAAGGTCATTGCGGCCATATGGCTTGACCAATTTGCATGCCCCAAACGTTTTTGAGCTTCAAATGTACTGGTCTTTAAAGGGTTCACCTTTAACATGGGGTTTTGGACTGAGATAGCAGATTTGTAGAGCAGATCTAAAAATGGTTGTGGTGAAAGAATTACCTCTCTACGTTAAGAAATTTCGACACAGGACTAGTGGGCCCGATTTCAATCCCGCTGTACCGGGCCATGATCGGGGAATGAACGGTCGCCGCCGCGCCGCCGGAGGCAGGTACACTCTCTGGCACGTAATCTCTGGTCACGACGCCTCGTTAATATCCGCTCAGCCGCCCGGGCGGCGCGGCGGCCCCTTGTCAGAGACTGTGCTTGGCGTCAGGCGGAGCGGGGCGGGGCCAGAACGCCAGCTGATATCGTACGATTTCTCGTGAAATAGAAAGAGAAACTTACTTCTTTCTCCACATATATCCATCAGTTGTTCAAACCAAAGTCATATTCATAGTTTTGAACTCAAGATGCACCTAATGGTTGAACTTCAAGACAACTTTCAAGGTGACCTATTCCCTTTAATACATCAAAAGACAAAAAACAAAATAAAAAAATCATAGGCGTATTCAGGGAATGTAAAATGGGGGGATTTTCAGATACAAATATGTGCTGTTCGTGATTGTTTGGGACGACATGAACGTCACATGTGGGCATTATATGCTGTAATTTGTTAAATTTAATATATTGCGCATAGGTGGATCCAGGAAAAAAAACATGGGGGTACCATGCGCGTAACGTTATCATCTTACTAATTTGAAGTTGGACTAATTTGAGGGTGCGTATCGCCTCCCATTTTTTATCCTGAGTGCGCCTCTGCCCTAAAAATATGTACAATCCCAGTATCTATGATGCATATTGCATTGAAATTGTTTCTGACGCATTTATTGTACTGCAAACCACGAAGGAAGTATGCGCCGCAAAACCGCATTCGTAACTCCCCCAAAACAGGAGCCTGGAACCGCCTCTGCTGGACCGATTTTTTTCAGAATTTTGACAACACGCGCCATTCAATTTTGGGAAAAGTCACAAAGTTTCAGGACGCTAGGCCTAACGGTTTGGAAGCGGCAAGTGAAAACCCACCGGGGGGGGGGGGGGGGGGGCAGAATCTGCCCCCGCAGGGAATAGGGTTAACTGAGCGCGAAAAACTTCAACTTAGATCGCAACCTATCGCGTTGGCCGTTGTTTACATCGTACTCGGTAATCCAGCCAAGGTTTGAGAAATACTTGTCGTCCTCCCTCGCAGGACCAACGATCTTGTCGCTGTCATCAAGTCGCTGTCAGCCAATCAGCGGCTGCACCAGCCTGGGTGCATTTTGCAAATTATAAATTAAATTGCTTAAAAACTGTTAAGTTTTGGGAAAAAATGACCTTAGTAATTTAGACATTTCAATAACGCCCAAAGATAATGGCTATCTCAGTTCAAAACCAATACAAAGGTGAAACATTCCCTTTAGGCTTTAACCCGGCATTGACTGGGGTCTCAGCCGAACGTCATTGACTGGGGGGAGGGGGGGGGGGCGTTACACGCCCCCTGGTTATCTTCCGAACCAATTATTGCAGCGAGACGCACAAGGCGTCATTCGAAAGCTCTCAATGAGACGAATCTAAAACATGCTCGAAAATTTCAAACTGAGGTCAAATGTCAGGTCACGGTCAGGTCAAAGTTCAAAATCGCCGTATTTGAGTTTAAGGGCGATACGTTCCATCCAAACCCTTCGATTACGACCATGATCACCCAAAGTGCTACCAAAGGTATTATACACATCCCGCATGAGCTAAAGTGAGATTGTTGGCCAAGGTCAAGGTCAGGTCACAAAAGGTCACTATGCTCAAAATAGCTACGAAAGTCATGGAACACATGTTTTATGAGTTCTTTTCCACGTAGATTTCGACAGTAATAGCCATTTTACCACCTGACTTCATTTACGTGAAGTTAATGTCAAGTTCAGGTCAAGTTCAGATCAATGAAGATCAACATGTTAAATTGATAAATCTAAATAAAAAAGCGATGTTTCTAGACCAGTTTTGTCTCAGAAATACAGTGGTTCCATTTATGTGTCTGTATCTGGTCAATAAAAGCCCAAAATCATCATTTGTAAATATGATGTCATGAGTTGCCCATATTTAGATGCCATAAGTCAGTCAAACATGGTGATATCATTCTGAAATTTGATATGGTAGTTTCCCATATGTGGTTCTCTGACATAAATTCCGGCTTTTTTAATATCTTTGAAGAAAAAAAATGTGTGGGCATCCTCCCCCAAAAAAGAGATTTGTTTTGAATTGTTTGGGGTCAAAAACCAACATTTTCACAAATCCGAGATCGCCATGTTGTAGCCCTTGCCATTTGCTATCTTTTGACGTTTTTGGATTGCATTTTGATC
>JAXIVJ010004334.1:0-7500 GCA_036785665.1 Chirona hameri | reverse complement strand
ACACACACACACACACACACACACACACACACACACACACACACACACACACACACACACACACACACACACACACACACACACACACACACACACACACACACACACACACACACACACACACACACACACACACACACACACACACACACACACACACACACACACAACACACACACACACACACACACACACACACACACACACACACACACACACACACACACACACACACACACACACACACACACACACACACACACACACACACACACACACACACACACACACACACACACACACACACACACACACACACACACACACACACACACACACACACACACACACACACACACACACACACACACACACACACACACACACACACACACACACACACACACACACACACACACACACACACACACACACACACACACACACACACACACACACACACACACACACACACACACACACACACACACACACACACACACACACACACACACACACACACACACACACACACACACACACACACACACACACACACACACACACACACACACACACACACACACACACACACACACACACACACACACACACACACACACACACACACACACACACACACACACACACACACACACACACACACACACACACACACACACACACACACACACACACACACACACACACACACACACACACACACACACACACACACACACACACACACACACACACACACACACACACACACACACACACACACACACACACACACACACACACACACACACACACACACACACACACACACACACACACACACACACACACACACACACACACACACACACACACACACACACACACACACACACACACACACACACACACACACACACACACACACACACACACACACACACACACACACACACACACACACACACACACACACACACACACACACACACACACACACACACACACACACACACACACACACACACACACACACACACACACACACACACACACACACACACACACACACACACACACACACACACACACACACACACACACACACACACACACACACACACACACACACACACACACACACACACACACACACACACACACACACACACACACACACACACACACACACACACACACACACACACACACACACACACACACACACACACACACACACACACACACACACACACACACACACACACACACACACACACACACACACACACACACACACACACACACACACACACACACACACACACACACACACACACACACACACACACACACACACACACACACACACACACACACACACACACACACACACACACACACACACACACACACACACACACACACACACACACACACACACACACACACACACACACACACACACACACACACACACACACACACACACACACACACACACACACACACACACACACACACACACACACACACACACACACACACACACACACACACACACACACACACACACACACACACACACACACACACACACACACACACACACACACACACAATACATACACATATACACACATACACATACATATACACACACACATACTAATACATATACATACATACATACCACATATGTGCTTAGTCATGCATTCTACATGTTATGCTACATAATGCAATCATTGCTAAATGTAAGATTGCAGGAAGTGTTTTTTTGGTGACTTGCTTAATGATATGTTTCGAAGAAGGAACATCACATATTAAAGGAAACAGGGGGGTTATGATATAATTCCATAGGCGGGGTCCCTGCCATCCTATAGTTTGTGTTCTATAAAGTTTATATGAGAAAGGTTCAATTACATGTTGAATAGTTCTGGTATCGGTTTCTCGTTGCTCCTTTATATTAAAAAGTAGATCTAATCTTGTTGGCAATGTTCCTTGAATCTTTTTGTGGATTAGAACAAGTATTTGTAGCTTGGCTATATCTTGTACCTTCAGTAATTTGAGGTCTTTGAATAGTGGACCAGCATGAGCAAGTCTATTGCTACTGGTTATAATTCGCACAACTTTTTTTTGCAAAATTTATATTCTGCTTATATATGTGGGAAAAGTATTAACCCAGACAATGCAACAGTAATTTATATATGGCAATATAAGAAAGTTGTAGAGCAAAAGTAATGGTTTCCGCCCAAGTACAACTTAGAGCGGTAGATAATCCCTATGTTTCGGCCAATGATGCTTGCAAGGTGATTTATATGATAGCGCCAAGAGAGTTTGTTGTCTATGTATACACCAAGATATTTAACTACATCAACAAATTTGATATTCTTACCATTTATAACAACATCCACATTTGTGATTTTACTTGAGTTGCTATAGAGTTGACAAAAAGTGTTATCAGTATTTAAGGAGAGCTTATTCATGTTTAACCACTTACATATTTTGGGGAGCTCTTCATTAATTATTGATTGTAGGTGTGTTGCATTGTTGCTTTCAAAGAAAAGAGCGGTGTCGTCCGCATAGAGTAAGCAAGTTGCATTATTGAAAGTGTTTGGAAGGTCATTAATATATATGATGAATAGTGATGGTCCTAGGATGGAACCTTGTGGCACTCCAATATTAATATGGCGTAGTTCGGAAGTATTTTCATTAACTATTACATATTGTTTGCGTTCTGTTAAGTATGATGTAATCAACCTCAGGGCTGTACTTGTTACACCATATTTTTTAAGTTTTGCTATAAGTATGTTCGAATTAACTGTATCAAAGGCCTTTCGAAGGTCCAAATAGATGCCACATGTTGCATTTCCTGTTTCAAAGGCCTTTGTAATATTTTCTTGCAACAACACGAGAGGCATGTATTGAAAGTGTTTGGAAGGTCATTAATATATATGATGAATAGTAATAGGCCTTTCTGAAAACCAAATTGAGAATTGCTTATGAGATTATTCATAGTTAGAAAGTTAGTAAGCCTGATATATATTACCTTCTCAAGAATTTTGGAAATATATGGAAGTATGCTAATTGGTCTGTAGTTATTAAACATCTGTTTTGCATTTGCTTTATATATTGGTTTGATCATGGCAATCTTTAGTTGTTTTGGAAAAACACCATTCCTTAAACATATATTTACTGGATGGGTTAACTGATTGATGATGCTGATATATGTTCCTTTTAATATTTTGGCATTTATTCCGTCGATCCCTGCCCCAACATTTTTCAAGTTATAATGGATTTTGGTTCATCTACACTAATGGCCTCAAAATCACCGATTGGTGAGTCTGCAACTTTTGTAATATTAATGACAGGGTCTTCCTCTGTAGGAGGAATTTTCTCTTGTAGTTTTTCACCAATAGATGTGAAAAAGTTGTTGAATTCATTTGCAATTTTTTTGGGGTCTTTTATCTCCTCGCCTAGCATTCCTTGGAAGTATGATGGGAACTGAAACTCTTGGATTTTACCCTTACTTACGCTTTTGATTATGTCCCATATTTTACGAGGATTTTCTTTATGCTTCTCAAGTTCCGTTTCAATGAACTTACGTTTGGCTGCTCTTATGATATTGTTTAATACGTTTCTATAGTTGCTATATTTTTTTTAGTTTTGTTCAGTTGGATATATGCATTTGACGGCAAAAAGCTCATGGCGTCTGTTAATGGATGAGAGAATCGCTGGGGTGATCCAGGGATTTACTGAGGTAGACTTTCGATTTTGTTTGATTTTAAAGCTAAATGTTTTAATCCCGTCTGTGTATGCCTGCAGTAATTGACTACAGGCCAGTTCAGGGTCTGATATGTTTGTGAATTCCGCCAAGGATTCTACTAAGTTATTTTTTAAGTCATTTATTTTCCTAAAGTTAAATATTGTACGACGTTCTATTGACTTAGTGGCAGGTTTTGAGACTGGAGTGTTACATGTAATATATACTGGAAAATGATCTGAACAGTCATACAAAATTATGTGGGATCTATCGATCAAGTCAATATTTTTGGAGAATATGTTATCAATAAGTGACCATCTATTTTCTGCTAGTCTGGTGGTCTTACAGATTGTAGGTAGGAAGCCATATACAAGGAAAATACTGAGAAAATCTTGAACAATATTGTCCTCGTCGCTTTGAAAAGATCGAAGTTGAAATCACCACAGATAATTACTGTGGCGTTCCTTGATGTAATGTTTTTTAACAGATCTCCATTTCAGTCAGGAAAATGGCGGGATCAGTTTGGGTGGTCGATAGACCTGGCCCACTATGAATTTAAGTTTGGGGTTTACTCTGCATTCAACAAAAATCGATTCTGTGCAAGTCAGATTATTGCCAGTTATAAGTTCTGTTTCAATATTATTCTTTATAAATATAGCCACACCCCCACCTTGCGAACCATCCCTACTCTGAAAGAAAGATTTGTAACCCTCAAGGCATCTTGTCGATTCAATGTCATGAGTTAGCCAAGTTTCGGACACACATATGATGGACCGATCTATATTTGATCTTTGTATAAATAGTTGAAATTCCTCAAATTTTTCAGCAGAATACATCGACCTACAGTTTACATGGAGATATGAATTCCAGGATTACTTTCAGTGTGTGTTAGTTGCCTCGTCAGCTCTCTAGTCTTTAGCAGAACGTTCAGGTTCCTAGGCAGCAGGGTAATAGAACAACGGGTAGAACCGTAAGGAATGTAACGCCCAAATGAATTAGACAAGATATAATTTGTATCGTAATTGTTTTGTCTATTATAAATTAAAGGTATTGTTTGCTATAAATAACTTGTATTTACATAGATTATATCTTTATTTATTGAATTAAACGCCAGCAAATATACGAAGTAGTAGTCAAAGTAGTGTATTTGTAGTACATGTAGTAGCATTTGGAAGCGGTCATATTAAATTATACTACGAAGTAGTAGTTGAAGTAGTGTATATTTCACTACTGTAGTAGCATTTGGAAGCGGTCAGTGGGTCGTTCCGACATTTTTTTCACCCCCAAGCCCATTTATCCCCTTTACGCCCGGAATATCGAAAAATGATAAATAGAACGTTGTAGCTAAGGCTTTGTAGCTATCTGTTCCAGAAGTCGGATTTAAAATATGTACCATAGGTTACGAGCCAGCCTCGTCTAAAAATCATCGATTTAACATGGGAACCCTATGTGTAGTAGGTTCTTAACCCGCGAGTCACTGGGGGGCTTTGTTTAGCCCCCCTTGGGAATATTAGGAATATCTCAATAACTAATGCAGATATCGACGTCAAACTTGCAGTACCTTTCCGGGCATCATTGTACACCTTTTGAGAACAAAATGAAACATTTCGTCATAAATTTTCGAGATATAGTGAATTTAGTGACGTGACGTCACTAAACACGATTTTGACACCAAAATCGGTAAACTTTTCCAGGCCTTACAAATGCCGCATTTGAAGTAAAATGCAATCGAAAAACGCTAGAAGGTAGAAAATTGCAAGGGCTACAAACCAGCTATCTCGAAATTTCGGAAAATTTGGTTTTTGACCCCAAACATTTTTTATAGAAAATATGTTTTTGAAAAAATGCTCACAAAATCAAATTGTTCAAAGATATTGAAAAACCGGAATATATGTCAGATAACGACATATGGGCAACTACCATACCAAATTTCAAAATGATATCATCTTTTTTGACTGTCATGGCATATAAAGTATGGGTAAATCATGACGTCATATTTTGAAATTGCGTTTTTTGGCTTTTATTGACCGGATACAGACAAATAAATGCCAGCACTGTTTTTGTTAGATAAAACTGATTAGAAACATGCTTTTTCATTTCGATTTATCAATTTGAAATTTTGACCTTCAGTGACCTGAACTTGACCTGAACTTGACACTAACTTCACGTAAATGAAGTCAGGTGGTAAAATGACTACCACTATCGAATTATACGCGTAATAAGCATCATGAAACATGTGCTGCATGACTTTCGTAGATATTTTGTGTGTAGTGACCTTTTGTGACCTGACTTGACCTTGATCTTTTCCACAATCTCACTTTAGCTCATGTGGGATATGTATCATATCTTTGACAGCACTTTGGGTGATTATAGGCGCAATCGAAGGCCATGGATGGCAAGTATTGTCCATAAACTCAAATACCTCGATTTTGACGTTTGACTTAACCGTGACCTGACATGTGACCTTAATTTGAATTTTTAAGTTTGCGTTAGGTTTATCTCATTGATCGCTTCGCATGCCGCCTTGCGCGTCCGCTGCGATCCATTTGTTCTGAAGATACCAGGGGGGCTACCCCCCCCCCCCCCCCAATGAGTCGTGTTACAGAATATACCCCAGTGACTGCCGGGTTAACACCCAAAACGCCCGAGTGCTGCCAACAGTTACTGGTGGGGGGCTGCTAAATCCTAGACAGGCAGCTTTCCGTGATTCAACGAAGATGATCTTTGCTGAAATTATGCAATTCGTCGTGCATTCCAGCTGTTTGCATCTTAGTTGGCCTGTGTTTGTTTGACGTTATATAATATATATATATATATATATATATATATATATATATATATATATATATATATATTATATATATATATATATAATATATATATATATATATATATATATATATATATATATATATATATATATATATATATATATATATATATATATATATATATATATATATATATATATAATATATATATATATATATATAATATATATATATATATATATATATATATATATATATATATAATATATATATATATATAATATATATATATATATATATATATATATATATATATATATATATATATATATATATATATAATATATATATATATATATATATATATATATATATATATATATATATATATATATATATATATATATATATATATATAATATATATATATATATATATATATATATAATATATATATATATATATATATATATATATATTATATATATATATATATATATATATATATATATATATATATATATATATATATATATATATATAATATATATATATATAATATATATATATATATATATATATATATATATATATATATATATATATATATATATATAATATATATATATATATATATATATATATATATATATATATATATATATATATATATATATATATATATATATATATATATATATATATATATATATATATATATATATATATATATATATATATATTATATATATATATATATATATATATATATATATATATATATATATGTACAGTGGCGGGCGGCGGCGGAAGAGGGGGCAGGGGGGGGGGGGCAGCTGCCCCACACTCAAGAAGTTGGGGGGGGGGGGGGGGGCAAACATATGATTTTGCCCCCCCCCCCCCCATAAATTTGTTAGAGGGCCCTCCAAGAACTAAGAAGTTGACCGATGGGCCTGAGGTGCC
>JAXIVJ010004333.1:80000-84047 GCA_036785665.1 Chirona hameri | reverse complement strand
TGTATGCCCGGAGGCGGTGTTGTATGCCCTGAGGCGGTCTGGTATGCCCGGAGGCGGTGTAGTATGCCAGGAGGCGGTGTTGTATGCCCGGAGGCGGTGTGGTATGCCCGGAGGCGGTGCAGTATGCCCGGAGGCGGTGTTGTATGCCCGGAGGGGGTGTTGTATGCCCGGAGGCGGTGTAGTATGCCCGGAGGCGGTGTTGTATGCCCGGAGGCGGTGTGGTATGCCCGGAAGCGGTGTAGTATGCCCGGAGGCGGTGTTGTATGCCCGGAGGCGGTGTGGTATGCCCGGAGGCGGTACAACACCGCCTCCGGGCATGATGATGATAATGATGATGATGATGATGATGATGATGATGATGATGATGATGATGATGATGATGATGATGATGATGATGATGATGATGATGATGATGATGATGATGATGATGATGATGATGATGATGATGATGATGATGATGATGATGATGATGATGATGATGATGATGATGATGATGATGATGATGATGATGATGATGATGATGATGATGATGATGATGATGATGATGATGATGATGATGATGATGATGATGATGATGATGATGATGATGATGATGATGATGATGATGATGATGATGATGATGATGATGATGATGATGATGATGATGATGATGATGATGATGATGATGATGATGATGATGATGATGATGATGATGATGATGATGATGATGATGATGATGATGATGATGATGATGATGTTGCTGATGATGATGTTGCTGATGATGATGTTGCTGATGATGATGTTGCTGATGATGTTGCTGATGATGTTGCTGATGATGTTGCTGATGATGTTGCTGATGATGTTGATGATGATGTTGATGATGATGTTGATGATGATGTTGATGATGATGTTGATGATGATGTTGCTGATGATGTTGCTGATGATGTTGCTGATGATGTTGCTGATGATGTTGCTGATGATGTTGCTGGTGATGTTGCTGATGATGTTGCTGATGATGTTGCTGATGATGACGTGAGACGGTGTGGTATGCCCGGAGGCGGTGTTGTATGCCCGGAGGCGGTGTTGTATGCCCGGAGGCGGTGTGGTATGCCCGGAGGCGGTGTTGTATGCCCGGAGGCGGTGTTGTATGCCCGGAGGCGGTGTGGTATGCCCGGAGGCGGTGTTGTATGCCCGGAGGCGGTGTTGTATGCCCTGAGGCGGTCTGGTATGCCCGGAGGCGGTGTAGTATGCCCGGAGGCGGTGTTGTATGCCCGGAGGCGGTGTGGTATGCCCGGAGGCGGTGCAGTATGCCCGGAGGCGGTGTTGTATGCCCGGAGGCGGTGTGGTATGCCCGGAGGCGGTGTAGTATGCCCGGAGGCGGTGTTGTATGCCCGGAGGCGGTGTGGTATGCCCGGAGGCGGTGTAGTATGCCCGGAGGCGGTGTTGTATAGGCGGTACAACACCGCCTCCGGGCATGATGATGATAATGATGATGATGATGATGATGATGATGATGATGATGATGATGATGATGATGATGATGATGATGATGATGATGATGATGATGATGATGATGATGATGATGATGATGATGATGATGATGATGATGATGATGATGATGATGATGATGATGATGATGATGATGATGATGATGATGATGTTGCTGATGATGTTGCTGATGATGTTGCTGATGATGATGTTGCTGATGATGATGTTGCTGATGATGATGTTGATGATGATGTTGATGATGATGTTGATGATGATGTTGCTGATGATGTTGCTGATGATGTTGATGATGATGTTTGATGATGATGTTGATGATGATGTTGATGATGATGTTGATGATGATGTTGCTGATGATGTTGCTGATGATGTTACTGATGATGTTGCTGATGATGTTGCTGATGATGTTGCTGGTGATGTTGCTGATGATGTTGCTGATGATGTTGCTGATGATGACGTGAGACGGTGTGGTATGCCCGGAGGCGGTGTTGTATGCCCGGAGGCGGTGTTGTATGCCCGGAGGCGGTGTGGTATGCCCGGAGGCGGTGTTGTATGCCCGGAGGCGGGTGTTGTAGCCCGGAGGCCGGTGTGGTATGCCCGGAGGCGGTGTTGTATGCCCGGAGGCGGTGTTGTATGCCCTGAGGCGGTCTGGTATGCCCGGAGGCGGTGTAGTATGCCCTGAGGCGTGTGAGTCTGCCCGGAGGCGGTGTGGTATGCCCGGAGGCGGTGCAGTATGCCCGGAGGCGGTGTTGTATGCCCGGAGGGGGTGTTGTATGCCCGGAGGCGGTGTAGTATGCCCGGAGGCGGAGTTGTATGCCCGGAGGCGGTGTGGTATGCCCGGAAGCGGTGTAGTATGCCCGGAGGCGGTGTTGTATGCCCGGAGGCGGTGTGGTATGCCCGGAGGCGGTACAACACCGCCTCCGGGCATGATGATGATAATGATGATGATGATGATGATGATGATGATGATGATGATGATGATGATGATGATGATGATGATGATGATGATGATGATGATGATGATGATGATGATGATGATGATGATGATGATGATGATGATGATGATGATGATGATGATGATGATGATGATGATGATGATGTTGCTGATGATGATGTTGCTGATGATGATGTTGCTGATGATGATGTTGTTGATGATGTTGCTGATGATGTTGCTGATGATGTTGCTGATGATGTTGCTGATGATGTTGATGATGATGTTGATGATGATGTTGATGATGATGTTGATGATGATGTTGATGATGATGTTGCTGATGATGTTGCTGATGATGTTGCTGATGATGTTGCTGATGATGTTGCTGGTGATGTTGCTGATGATGTTGCTGATGATGTTGCTGATGATGACGTGAGACGGTGTGGTATGCCCGGAGGCGGTGTTGTATGCCCGGAGGCGGTGTTGTATGCCCGGAGGCGGTGTGGTATGCCCGGAGGCGGTGTTGTATGCCCGGAGGCGGTGTTGTATGCCCGGAGGCGGTGTGGTATGCCCGGAGGCGGTGTTGTATGCCCGGAGGCGGTGTTGTATGCCCTGAGGCGGTCTGGTATGCCCGGAGGCGGTGTAGTATGCCCGGAGGCGGTGTTGTATGCCCGGAGGCGGTGTGGTATGCCCGGAGGCGGTGCAGTATGCCCGGAGGCGGTGTTGTATGCCCGGGGGGGGTGTTGTATGCCCGGAGGCGGTGTAGTATGCCCGGAGGCGGTGTTGTATGCCCGGAGGCGGTGTGGTATGCCCGGAAGCGGTGTAGTATGCCCGGAGGCGGTGTTGTATGCCCGGAGGCGGTGTGGTATGCCCGGAGGCGGTACAACACCGCCTCCGGGCATGATGATGATAATGATGATGATGATGATGATGATGATGATGATGATGATGATGATGATGATGATGATGATGATGATGATGATGATGATGATGATGATGATGATGATGATGATGATGATGATGATGATGATGATGATGATGTTGCTGATGATGATGTTGCTGATGATGATGTTGCTGATGATGATGTTGTTGATGATGTTGCTGATGATGTTGCTGATGATGTTGCTGATGATGTTGCTGATGATGTTGATGATGATGTTGATGATGATGTTGATGATGATGTTGATGATGATGTTGATGATGATGTTGCTGATGATGTTGCTGATGATGTTACTGATGATGTTGCTGATGATGTTGCTGATGATGTTGCTGGTGATGTTGCTGATGATGTTGCTGATGATGTTGCTGATGATGACGTGAGACGGTGTGGTATGCCCGGAGGCGGTGTTGTATGCCCGGAGGCGGTGTTGTATGCCCGGAGGCGGTGTGGTATGCCCGGAGGCGGTGTTGTATGCCCGGAGGCGGTGTTGTATGCCCGGAGGCGGTGTGGTATGCCCGGAGGCGGTGTTGTATGCCCGGAGGCGGTGTTGTATGCCCTGAGGCGGTCTGGTATGCCCGGAGGCGGTGTAGTATGCCCGGAGGCGGTGTTGTATGCCCGGAGGCGGTGTGGTATGCCCGGAGGCGGTGCAGTATGCCCGGAGGCGGTGTTGTATGCCCGGAGGGGGTGTTGTATG
>JAXIVJ010004333.1:70000-75000 GCA_036785665.1 Chirona hameri | reverse complement strand
GACGTGAGACGGTGTGGTATGCCCGGAGGCGGTGTTGTATGCCCGGAGGCGGTGTTGTATGCCCGGAGGCGGTGTGGTATGCCCGGAGGCGGTGTTGTATGCCCGGAGGCGGTGTTGTATGCCCGGAGGCGGTGTGGTATGCCCGGAGGCGGTGTTGTATGCCCGGAGGCGGTGTTGTATGCCCTGAGGCGGTCTGGTATGCCCGGAGGCCGTTTAGTATGCCCGGAGGCGGTGTTGTATGCCCGGAGGCGGTGTGGTATGCCCGGAGGCGGTGCAGTATGCCCGGAGGCGGTGTTGTATGCCCGGAGGCGGTGTGGTATGCCCGGAGGCGGTGTAGTATGCCCGGAGGCGGTGTTGTATGCCCGGAGGCGGTGTGGTATGCCCGGAGGCGGTGTAGTATGCCCGGAGGCGGTGTTGTATGCCCGGAGGCGGTGTGGTATGCCCGGAGGCGGTACAACACCGCCTCCGGGCATGATGATGATAATGATGATGATGATGATGATGATGATGATGATGATGATGATGATGATGATGATGATGATGATGATGATGATGATGATGATGATGATGATGATGATGATGATGATGATGATGATGATGATGATGATGATGATGATGATGATGATGATGATGATGATGATGATGATGATGATGATGATGATGATGATGATGATGATGATGATGATGTTGCTGATGATGATGTTGCTGATGATGATGTTGCTGATGATGATGTTGTTGATGATGTTGCTGATGATGTTGCTGATGATGTTGCTGATGATGTTGCTGATGATGTTGATGATGATGTTGATGATGATGTTGATGATGATGTTGATGATGATGTTGATGATGATGTTGCTGATGATGTTGCTGATGATGTTACTGATGATGTTGCTGATGATGTTGCTGATGATGTTGCTGGTGATGTTGCTGATGATGTTGCTGATGATGTTGCTGATGATGACGTGAGACGGTGTGGTATGCCCGGAGGCGGTGTTGTATGCCCGGAGGCGGTGTTGTATGCCCGGAGGCGGTGTGGTATGCCCGGAGGCGGTGTTGTATGCCCGGAGGCGGTGTTGTATGCCCGGAGGCGGTGTGGTATGCCCGGAGGCGGTGTTGTATGCCCGGAGGCGGTGTTGTATGCCCTGAGGCGGTCTGGTATGCCCGGAGGCGGTGTAGTATGCCAGGAGGCGGTGTTGTATGCCCGGAGGCGGTGTGGTATGCCCGGAGGCGGTGCAGTATGCCCGGAGGCGGTGTTGTATGCCCGGAGGGGGTGTTGTATGCCCGGAGGCGGTGTAGTATGCCCGGAGGCGGTGTTGTATGCCCGGAGGCGGTGTGGTATGCCCGGAAGCGGTGTAGTATGCCCGGAGGCGGTGTTGTATGCCCGGAGGCGGTGTGGTATGCCCGGAGGCGGTACAACACCGCCTCCGGGCATGATGATGATAATGATGATGATGATGATGATGATGATGATGATGATGATGATGATGATGATGATGATGATGATGATGATGATGATGATGATGATGATGATGATGATGATGATGATGATGATGATGATGATGATGATGATGATGATGATGATGATGATGATGATGATGATGATGATGATGATGATGATGATGATGATGATGATGATGATGATGATGATGATGATGATGATGATGATGATGATGATGATGATGATGATGATGATGATGATGATGATGATGATGATGATGATGATGATGATGATGATGATGATGATGATGATGATGATGATGATGATGATGATGATGATGATGATGATGATGATGATGATGATGATGATGATGATGATGATGATGATGATGATGATGATGATGATGTTGCTGATGATGATGTTGCTGATGATGATGTTGCTGATGATGATGTTGCTGATGATGTTGCTGATGATGTTGCTGATGATGTTGCTGATGATGTTGCTGATGATGTTGATGATGATGTTGATGATGATGTTGATGATGATGTTGATGATGATGTTGATGATGATGTTGCTGATGATGTTGCTGATGATGTTGCTGATGATGTTGCTGATGATGTTGCTGATGATGTTGCTGGTGATGTTGCTGATGATGTTGCTGATGATGTTGCTGATGATGACGTGAGACGGTGTGGTATGCCCGGAGGCGGTGTTGTATGCCCGGAGGCGGTGTTGTATGCCCGGAGGCGGTGTGGTATGCCCGGAGGCGGTGTTGTATGCCCGGAGGCGGTGTTGTATGCCCGGAGGCGGTGTGGTATGCCCGGAGGCGGTGTTGTATGCCCGGAGGCGGTGTTGTATGCCCTGAGGCGGTCTGGTATGCCCGGAGGCGGTGTAGTATGCCCGGAGGCGGTGTTGTATGCCCGGAGGCGGTGTGGTATGCCCGGAGGCGGTGCAGTATGCCCGGAGGCGGTGTTGTATGCCCGGAGGCGGTGTGGTATGCCCGGAGGCGGTGTAGTATGCCCGGAGGCGGTGTTGTATGCCCGGAGGCGGTGTGGTATGCCCGGAGGCGGTGTAGTATGCCCGGAGGCGGTGTTGTATGCCCGGAGGCGGTGTGGTATGCCCGGAGGCGGTACAACACCGCCTCCGGGCATGATGATGATAATGATGATGATGATGATGATGATGATGATGATGATGATGATGATGATGATGATGATGATGATGATGATGATGATGATGATGATGATGATGATGATGATGATGATGATGATGATGATGATGATGATGATGATGATGATGATGATGATGATGATGATGATGATGATGATGATGATGATGATGTTGCTGATGATGTTGCTGATGATGTTGCTGATGATGATGTTGCTGATGATGATGTTGCTGATGATGATGTTGATGATGATGTTGATGATGATGTTGATGATGATGTTGCTGATGATGTTGCTGATGATGTTGATGATGATGTTGATGATGATGTTGATGATGATGTTGATGATGATGTTGATGATGATGTTGCTGATGATGTTGCTGATGATGTTACTGATGATGTTGCTGATGATGTTGCTGATGATGTTGCTGGTGATGTTGCTGATGATGTTGCTGATGATGTTGCTGATGATGACGTGAGACGGTGTGGTATGCCCGGAGGCGGTGTTGTATGCCCGGAGGCGGTGTTGTATGCCCGGAGGCGGTGTGGTATGCCCGGAGGCGGTGTTGTATGCCCGGAGGCGGTGTTGTATGCCCGGAGGCGGTGTGGTATGCCCGGAGGCGGTGTTGTATGCCCGGAGGCGGTGTTGTATGCCCTGAGGCGGTCTGGTATGCCCGGAGGCGGTGTAGTATGCCCGGAGGCGGTGTTGTATGCCCGGAGGCGGTGTGGTATGCCCGGAGGCGGTGCAGTATGCCCGGAGGCGGTGTTGTATGCCCGGAGGGGGTGTTGTATGCCCGGAGGCGGTGTAGTATGCCCGGAGGCGGAGTTGTATGCCCGGAGGCGGTGTGGTATGCCCGGAAGCGGTGTAGTATGCCCGGAGGCGGTGTTGTATGCCCGGAGGCGGTGTGGTATGCCCGGAGGCGGTACAACACCGCCTCCGGGCATGATGATGATGATGATGATGATGATGATGATGATGATGATGATGATGATGATGATGATGATGATGATGATGATGATGATGATGATGATGATGATGATGATGATGATGATGATGATGATGATGATGATGATGATGATGATGATGATGATGATGTTGCTGATGATGATGTTGCTGATGATGATGTTGCTGATGATGATGTTGTTGATGATGTTGCTGATGATGTTGCTGATGATGTTGCTGATGATGTTGCTGATGATGTTGATGATGATGTTGATGATGATGTTGATGATGATGTTGATGATGATGTTGATGATGATGTTGCTGATGATGTTGCTGATGATGTTGCTGATGATGTTGCTGATGATGTTGCTGGTGATGTTGCTGATGATGTTGCTGATGATGTTGCTGATGATGACGTGAGACGGTGTGGTATGCCCGGAGGCGGTGTTGTATGCCCGGAGGCGGTGTTGTATGCCCGGAGGCGGTGTGGTATGCCCGGAGGCGGTGTTGTATGCCCGGAGGCGGTGTTGTATGCCCGGAGGCGGTGTGGTATGCCCGGAGGCGGTGTTGTATGCCCGGAGGCGGTGTTGTATGCCCTGAGGCGGTCTGGTATGCCCGGAGGCGGTGTAGTATGCCCGGAGGCGGTGTTGTATGCCCGGAGGCGGTGTGGTATGCCCGGAGGCGGTGCAGTATGCCCGGAGGCGGTGTTGTATGCCCGGGGGGGGTGTTGTATGCCCGGAGGCGGTGTAGTATGCCCGGAGGCGGTGTTGTATGCCCGGAGGCGGTGTGGTATGCCCGGAAGCGGTGTAGTATGCCCGGAGGCGGTGTTGTATGCCCGGAGGCGGTGTGGTATGCCCGGAGGCGGTACAACACCGCCTCCGGGCATGATGATGATAATGATGATGATGATGATGATGATGATGATGATGATGATGATGATGATGATGATGATGATGATGATGATGATGATGATGATGATGATGATGATGATGATGATGATGATGATGATGATGATGATGTTGCTGATGATGATGTTGCTGATGATGATGTTGCTGATGATGATGTTGTTGATGATGTTGCTGATGATGTTGCTGATGATGTTGCTGATGATGTTGCTGATGATGTTGATGATGATGTTGATGATGATGTTGATGATGATGTTGATGATGATGTTGATGATGATGTTGCTGATGATGTTGCTGATGATGTTACTGATGATGTTGCTGATGATGTTGCTGATGATGTTGCTGGTGATGTTGCTGATGATGTTGCTGATGATGTTGCTGATGATGACGTGAGACGGTGTGGTATGCCCGGAGGCGGTGTTGTATGCCCGGAGGCGGTGTTGTATGCCCGGAGGCGGTGTGGTATGCCCGGAGGCGGTGTTGTATGCCCGGAGGCGGTGTTGTATGCCCGGAGGCGGTGTGGTATGCCCGGAGGCGGTGTTGTATGCC
>JAXIVJ010004333.1:57500-60000 GCA_036785665.1 Chirona hameri | reverse complement strand
GTGTAGTATGCCCGGAGGCGGTGTTGTATGCCCGGAGGCGGTGTGGTATGCCCGGAGGCGGTACAACACCGCCTCCGGGCATGATGATGATAATGATGATGATGATGATGATGATGATGATGATGATGATGATGATGATGATGATGATGATGATGATGATGATGATGATGATGATGATGATGATGATGATGATGATGATGATGATGATGATGATGATGATGATGATGATGATGATGATGATGATGATGATGATGTTGCTGATGATGATGTTGCTGATGATGATGTTGCTGATGATGATGTTGTTGATGATGTTGCTGATGATGTTGCTGATGATGTTGCTGATGATGTTGCTGATGATGTTGATGATGATGTTGATGATGATGTTGATTATGATGTTGATGATGATGTTGATGATGATGTTGATGATGATGTTGCTGATGATGTTGCTGATGATGTTGCTGATGATGTTGCTGATGATGTTGCTGATGATGTTGCTGGTGATGTTGCTGATGATGTTGCTGATGATGTTGCTGATGATGACGTGAGACGGTGTGGTATGACCGGAGGCGGTGTGGTATGCCCGGAGGCGGTGTTGTATGCCCGGAGGCGGTGTTGTATGCCCTGAGGCGGTCTGGTATGCCCGGAGGCGGTGTAGTATGCCCGGAGGCGGTGTTGTATGCCCGGAGGCGGTGTGGTATGCCCGGAGGCGGTGCAGTATGCCCGGAGGCGGTGTTGTATGCCCGGAGGCGGTGTGGTATGCCCGGAGGCGGTGTAGTATGCCCGGAGGCGGTGTTGTATGCCTGGAGGCGGTGTGGTATGCCCGGAGGCGGTGTAGTATGCCCGGAGGCGGTGTTGTATGCCCGGAGGCGGTGTGGTATGCCCGGAGGCGGTACAACACCGCCTCCGGGCATGATGATGATAATGATGATGATGATGATGATGATGATGATGATGATGATGATGATGATGATGATGATGATGATGATGATGATGATGATGATGATGATGATGATGATGATGATGATGATGATGATGATGATGATGATGATGATGATGATGATGATGATGATGATGATGATGATGATGATGATGATGATGTTGCTGATGATGATTTTGCTGATGATGATGTTGCTGATGATGATGTTGTTGATGATGTTGCTGATGATGTTGCTGATGATGTTGCTGATGATGTTGCTGGTGATGTTGATGATGATGTTGATGATGATGTTGATGATGATGTTGATGATGATGTTGATGATGATGTTGATTGATGATGATGTTGATGATGATGTTGATGATGATGTTGATGTTGATGATGATGTTAATGATGATGTTGATGATGATGTTGATGATGATGTTGCTGATGATGTTGCTGATGATGTTGCTGATGATGTTGCTGGTGATGTTGCTGATGATGTTGCTGATGATGTTGCTGATGATGTTGCTGATGATGACGTGAGACGGTGTGGTATGCCCGTTTGCGGTGTTGTATACCCGGAGGCGGTGTCGTATGCCCGGAGGCGGTGTGGTATGCCCGGAGGCGGTGTTGTATGCCCGGAGGCGGTGTTGTATGCCCGGAGGCGGTGTAGTATGCCCGGAGGCGGTGTAGTATGCCCGGAGGCGGTGTTGTATGCCCGGAGGCGGTGTGGTATGCCCGGAGGCGGTGTAGTATGCCCGGAGGCGGTGTTGTATGCCCGGAGGCGGTGTGGTATGCCCGGAGGCGGTACAACACCGCCTCCGGGCATGATGATGATAATGATGATGATGATGATGATGATGATGATGATGATGATGATGATGATGATGATGATGATGATGATGATGATGATGATGATGATGATGATGATGATGATGATGATGATGATGATGATGATGATGATGATGATGATGATGATGATGATGATGATGATGATGATGATGATGATGATGATGATGATGATGATGATGATGATGATGATGATGATGATGATGATGATGATGATGATGATGATGATGATGATGTTGCTGATGATGATGTTGCTGATGATGATGTTGCTGATGATGATGTTGTTGATGATGTTGCTGATGATGTTGCTGATGATGTTGCTGATGATGTTGCTGATGATGTTGATGATGATGTTGATGATGATGTTGATGATGATGTTGATGATGATGTTGCTGATGATGTTGCTGATGATGTTGCTGATGATGTTGCTGATGATGTTGCTGATGATGTTGCTGATGATGTTGCTGGTGATGTTGCTGATGATGTTGCTGATGATGTTGCTGATGATGACGTGAGACGGTGTGGTATGCCCGGAGGCGGTGTTGTATGCCCGGAGGCGGTGTTGTATGCCCGGAGGCGGTGTGGTATGCCCGGAGGCGGTGTTGTATGCCCGGAGGCGGTGTTGTATGCCCTGAGGCGGTCTGGTATGCCCGGAGGCGGTGTAGTATGCCCGGAGGCGGTGTTGTATGCCCGGAGGCGGTGTGGTATGCCCGGAGGCGGTGCAGTATGCCCGGA
>JAXIVJ010004333.1:50000-52500 GCA_036785665.1 Chirona hameri | reverse complement strand
TTGTATGCCCGGAGGCGGTGTTGTATGCCCGGAGGCGGTGTGGTATGCCCGGAGGCGGTGTTGTATGCCCGGAGGCGGTGTTGTATGCCCGGAGGCGGTGTGGTATGCCCGGAGGCGGTGTTGTATGCCCGGAGGCGGTGTTGTATGCCCTGAGGCGGTCTGGTATGCCCGGAGGCCGTTTAGTATGCCCGGAGGCGGTGTTGTATGCCCGGAGGCGGTGTGGTATGCCCGGAGGCGGTGCAGTATGCCCGGAGGCGGTGTTGTATGCCCGGAGGCGGTGTGGTATGCCCGGAGGCGGTGTAGTATGCCCGGAGGCGGTGTTGTATGCCCGGAGGCGGTGTGGTATGCCCGGAGGCGGTGTAGTATGCCCGGAGGCGGTGTTGTATGCCCGGAGGCGGTGTGGTATGCCCGGAGGCGGTACAACACCGCCTCCGGGCATGATGATGATAATGATGATGATGATGATGATGATGATGATGATGATGATGATGATGATGATGATGATGATGATGATGATGATGATGATGATGATGATGATGATGATGATGATGATGATGATGATGATGATGATGATGATGATGATGATGATGATGATGATGATGATGATGATGATGATGATGATGATGATGATGATGATGATGATGATGATGATGATGTTGCTGATGATGATGTTGCTGATGATGATGTTGCTGATGATGATGTTGTTGATGATGTTGCTGATGATGTTGCTGATGATGTTGCTGATGATGTTGCTGATGATGTTGATGATGATGTTGATGATGATGTTGATGATGATGTTGATGATGATGTTGATGATGATGTTGCTGATGATGTTGCTGATGATGTTACTGATGATGTTGCTGATGATGTTGCTGATGATGTTGCTGGTGATGTTGCTGATGATGTTGCTGATGATGTTGCTGATGATGACGTGAGACGGTGTGGTATGCCCGGAGGCGGTGTTGTATGCCCGGAGGCGGTGTTGTATGCCCGGAGGCGGTGTGGTATGCCCGGAGGCGGTGTTGTATGCCCGGAGGCGGTGTTGTATGCCCGGAGGCGGTGTGGTATGCCCGGAGGCGGTGTTGTATGCCCGGAGGCGGTGTTGTATGCCCTGAGGCGGTCTGGTATGCCCGGAGGCGGTGTAGTATGCCCGGAGGCGGTGTTGTATGCCTGGAGGCGGTGTGGTATGCCCGGAGGCGGTGCAGTATGCCCGGAGGCGGTGTTGTATGCCCGGAGGGGGTGTTGTATGCCCGGAGGCGGTGTAGTATGCCCGGAGGCGGTGTTGTATGCCCGGAGGCGGTGTGGTATGCCCGGAAGCGGTGTAGTATGCCCGGAGGCGGTGTTGTATGCCCGGAGGCGGTGTGGTATGCCCGGAGGCGGTACAACACCGCCTCCGGGCATGATGATGATAATGATGATGATGATGATGATGATGATGATGATGATGATGATGATGATGATGATGATGATGATGATGATGATGATGATGATGATGATGATGATGATGATGATGATGATGATGATGATGATGATGATGATGATGATGATGATGATGATGATGATGATGATGATGATGATGATGATGATGATGATGATGATGATGATGATGATGATGATGATGATGATGATGATGATGATGATGATGATGATGATGATGATGATGATGATGATGATGATGATGATGATGATGATGATGATGATGATGATGATGATGATGATGATGATGATGATGATGATGATGATGATGTTGCTGATGATGATGTTGCTGATGATGATGTTGCTGATGATGATGTTGCTGATGATGTTGCTGATGATGTTGCTGATGATGTTGCTGATGATGTTGCTGATGATGTTGATGATGATGTTGATGATGATGTTGATGATGATGTTGATGATGATGTTGATGATGATGTTGCTGATGATGTTGCTGATGATGTTGCTGATGATGTTGCTGATGATGTTGCTGATGATGTTGCTGGTGATGTTGCTGATGATGTTGCTGATGATGTTGCTGATGATGACGTGAGACGGTGTGGTATGCCCGGAGGCGGTGTTGTATGCCCGGAGGCGGTGTTGTATGCCCGGAGGCGGTGTGGTATGCCCGGAGGCGGTGTTGTATGCCCGGAGGCGGTGTTGTATGCCCGGAGGCGGTGTGGTATGCCCGGAGGCGGTGTTGTATGCCCGGAGGCGGTGTTGTATGCCCTGAGGCGGTCTGGTATGCCCGGAGGCGGTGTAGTATGCCCGGAGGCGGTGTTGTATGCCCGGAGGCGGTGTGGTATGCCCGGAGGCGGTGCAGTATGCCCGGAGGCGGTGTTGTATGCCCGGAGGCGGTGTGGTATGCCCGGAGGCGGTGTAGTATGCCCGGAGGCGGTGTTGTATGCCCGGAGGCGGTGTGGTATGCCCGGAGGCGGTGTAGTATGCCCGGAGGCGGTGTTGTATGCCCGGAGGCGGTGTGGTATGCCCGGAGGCGGTACAACACCGCCTCCGGGCATGATGATGA
>JAXIVJ010004333.1:30000-32500 GCA_036785665.1 Chirona hameri | reverse complement strand
CTGGTGATGTTGCTGATGATGTTGCTGATGATGTTGCTGATGATGACGTGAGACGGTGTGGTATGCCCGGAGGCGGTGTTGTATGCCCGGAGGCGGTGTTGTATGCCCGGAGGCGGTGTGGTATGCCCGGAGGCGGTGTTGTATGCCCGGAGGCGGTGTTGTATGCCCGGAGGCGGTGTGGTATGCCCGGAGGCGGTGTTGTATGCCCGGAGGCGGTGTTGTATGCCCTGAGGCGGTCTGGTATGCCCGGAGGCGTGTAGTATGCCCGGAGGCGGTGTTGTATGCCCGGAGGCGGTGTGGTATGCCCGGAGGGCGGTGCAGTATGCCCGGAGGCGGTGTTGTATGCCCGAGGCGGTGTGGTATGCCCGGAGGCGGTGTAGTATGCCCGGAGGCGGTGTTGTATGCCCGGAGGCGGTGTGGTATGCCCGGAGGCGGTGTAGTATGCCCGGAGGCGGTGTTGTATGCCCGGTGGCGGTGTGGTATGCCCGGAGGCGGTACAACACCGCCTCCGGGCATGATGATGATAATGATGATGATGATGATGATGATGATGATGATGATGATGATGATGATGATGATGATGATGATGATGATGATGTTGCTGATGATGATGTTGCTGATGATGATGTTGCTGATGATGATGTTGTTGATGATGTTGCTGATGATGTTGCTGATGATGTTGCTGATGATGTTGCTGATGATGTTGATGATGATGTTGATGATGATGTTGATGATGATGTTGATGATGATGTTGATGATGATGTTGCTGATGATGTTGCTGATGATGTTACTGATGATGTTGCTGATGATGTTGCTGATGATGTTGCTGGTGATGTTGCTGATGATGTTGCTGATGATGTTGCTGATGATGACGTGAGACGGTGTGGTATGCCCGGAGGCGGTGTTGTATGCCCGGAGGCGGTGTTGTATGCCCGGAGGCGGTGTGGTATGCCCGGAGGGCGGTGTTGTATGCCCGGAGGCGGTGTTGTATGCCCGGAGGCGGTGTGGTATGCCCGGAGGCGGTGTTGTATGCCCGGAGGCGGTGTTGTATGCCTGAGGCGGTCTGGTATGCCCGGAGGCGGTGTAGTATGCCCGGAGGCGGTGTTGTATGCCCGGAGGCGGTGTGGTATGCCCGGAGGCGGTGCAGTATGCCCGGAGGCGGTGTTGTATGCCCGGAGGGGGTGTTTGTATGCCCGGAGGCGGTGTAGTATGCCCGGAGGCGGTGTTGTATGCCCGGAGGCGGTGTGGTATGCCCGGAAGCGGTGTAGTATGCCCGGAGGCGGTGTTGTATGCCCGGAGGCGGTGTGGTATGCCCGGAGGCGGTACAACACCGCCTCCGGGCATGATGATGATAATGATGATGATGATGATGATGATGATGATGAAGATGATGATGATGATGATGATGATGATGATGATGATGATGATGATGATGATGATGATGATGATGATGATGATGATGATGATGATGATGATGATGATGATGATGATGATGATGATGATGATGATGATGATGATGATGATGATGATGATGATGATGATGATGATGATGATGATGATGATGATGATGATGATGATGATGATGATGATGATGATGATGATGATGATGATGTTGCTGATGATGATGTTGCTGATGATGATGTTGCTGATGATGTGATGTTGTTGTTGATGATGTTGCTGATGATGTTGCTGATGATGTTGCTGATGATGTTGCTGATGATGTTGATGATGATGTTGATGATGATGTTGATGATGATGTTGATGATGATGTTGATGATGATGTTGCTGATGATGTTGCTGATGATGTTGCTGATGATGTTGCTGATGATGTTGCTGATGATGTTGCTGGTGATGTTGCTGATGATGTTGCTGATGATGTTGCTGATGATGAGTGAGACGGTGTGGTATGCCCGGAGGCGGTGTGGTATGCCCGGAGGCGGTGTTGTATGCCCGGAGGCGGTGTTGTATGCCCTGAGGCGGTCTGGTATGCCCGGAGGCGGTGTAGTATGCCCGGAGGCGGTGTTGTATGCCCGGAGGCGGTGTGGTATGCCCGGAGGCGGTGCAGTATGCCCGGAGGCGGGTGTTGTATGCCCGGAGGGCGGTGTGGTATGCCCGGAGGCGGTGTAGTATGCCCGGAGGCGGTGTTGTATGCCTGGAGGCGGTGTGGTATGCCCGGAGGGCGGTGTAGTATGCCCGGAGGCGGTGTTGTATGCCCGGAGGCGGTGTGGTATGCCCGGAGGCGGTACAACACCGCCTCCGGGCATGATGATGATAATGATGATGATGATGATGATGATGATGATGATGATGATGATGATGATGATGATGATGATGATGATGATGATGATGATGATGATGATGATGATGATGATGATGATGATGATGATGATGATGATGATGATGATGATGATGATGATGATGATGATGATGATGATGATGA
Source organism: Chirona hameri (assembly GCA_036785665.1). Taxonomy (NCBI): domain Eukaryota; kingdom Metazoa; phylum Arthropoda; class Thecostraca; order Balanomorpha; family Balanidae; genus Chirona; species Chirona hameri. Next base: position 30,060 of record JAXIVJ010004333.1, on the reverse strand, counting down.
TGATGATGATGATGATGATGATGATGATGATGATGATGATGATGATGATGATGATGATGA
>JAXIVJ010004333.1:15000-17500 GCA_036785665.1 Chirona hameri | reverse complement strand
GTGTTGTATGCCCGGAGGCGGTGTGGTATGCCCGGAGGCGGTACAACACCGCCTCCGGGCATGATGATGATAATGATGATGATGATGATGATGATGATGATGATGATGATGATGATGATGATGATGATGATGATGATGATGATGATGATGATGATGATGATGATGATGATGATGATGATGATGATGATGATGATGATGATGATGATGATGATGATGATGATGATGATGATGATGATGATGATGATGATGATGATGATGATGATGATGATGTTGCTGATGATGATGTTGCTGATGATGATGTTGCTGATGATGATGTTGTTGATGATGTTGCTGATGATGTTGCTGATGATGTTGCTGATGATGTTGCTGATGATGTTGATGATGATGCTGATGATGATGTTGATGATGATGTTGATGATGATGTTGATGATGATGTTGCTGATGATGTTGCTGATGATGTTACTGATGATGTTGCTGATGATGTTGCTGATGATGTTGCTGGTGATGTTGCTGATGATGTTGCTGATGATGTTGCTGATGATGACGTGAGACGGTGTGGTATGCCCGGAGGCGGTGTTGTATGCCCGGAGGCGGTGTTGTATGCCCGGAGGCGGTGTGGTATGCCCGGAGGCGGTGTTGTATGCCCGGAGGCGGTGTTGTATGCCCGGAGGCGGTGTGGTATGCCCGGAGGCGGTGTTGTATGCCCGGAGGCGGTGTTGTATGCCCTGAGGCGGTCTGGTATGCCCGGAGGCGGTGTAGTATGCCCGGAGGCGGTGTTGTATGCCCGGAGGCGGTGTGGTATGCCCGGAGGCGGTGCAGTATGCCCGGAGGCGGTGTTGTATGCCCGGAGGGGGTGTTGTATGCCCGGAGGCGGTGTAGTATGCCCGGAGGCGGTGTTGTATGCCCGGAGGCGGTGTGGTATGCCCGGAAGCGGTGTAGTATGCCCGGAGGCGGTGTTGTATGCCCGGAGGCGGTGTGGTATGCCCGGAGGCGGTACAACACCGCCTCCGGGCATGATGATGATAATGATGATGATGATGATGATGATGATGATGATGATGATGATGATGATGATGATGATGATGATGATGATGATGATGATGATGATGATGATGATGATGATGATGATGATGATGATGATGATGATGATGATGATGATGATGATGATGATGATGATGATGATGATGATGATGATGATGATGTTGCTGATGATGATGTTGCTGATGATGATGTTGCTGATGATGATGTTGTTGATGATGTTGCTGATGATGTTGCTGATGATGTTGCTGATGATGTTGCTGATGATGTTGCTGATGATGTTGATGATGATGTTGATGATGATGTTGATGATGATGTTGATGATGATGTTGCTGATGATGTTGCTGATGATGTTGCTGATGATGTTGCTGATGATGTTGCTGATGATGTTGCTGGTGATGTTGCTGATGATGTTGCTGATGATGTTGCTGATGATGACGTGAGACGGTGTGGTATGCCCGGAGGCGGTGTGGTATGCCCGGAGGCGGTGTTGTATGCCCGGAGGCGGTGTTGTATGCCCTGAGGCGGTCTGGTATGCCCGGAGGCGGTGTAGTATGCCCGGAGGCGGTGTTGTATGCCCGGAGGCGGTGTGGTATGCCCGGAGGCGGTGCAGTATGCCCGGAGGCGGTGTTGTATGCCCGGAGGCGGTGTGGTATGCCCGGAGGCGGTGTAGTATGCCCGGAGGAGGTGTTGTATGCCTGGAGGCGGTGTGGTATGCCCGGAGGCGGTGTAGTATGCCCGGAGGCGGTGTTGTATGCCCGGAGGCGGTGTGGTATGCCCGGAGGCGGTACAACACCGCCTCCGGGCATGATGATGATAATGATGATGATGATGATGATGATGATGATGATGATGATGATGATGATGATGATGATGATGATGATGATGATGATGATGATGATGATGATGATGATGATGATGATGATGATGATGATGATGATGATGATGATGATGATGATGATGATGATGATGATGATGATGATGATGATGTTGCTGATGATGATTTTGCTGATGATGATGTTGCTGATGATGATGTTGTTGATGATGTTGCTGATGATGTTGCTGATGATGTTGCTGATGATGTTGATGATGATGTTGATGATGATGTTGATGATGATGTTGATGATGATGTTGATGATGATGTTGCTGATGATGTTGCTGATGATGTTGCTGATGATGTTGCTGATGATGTTGCTGATGATGTTGCTGGTGATGTTGCTGATGATGTTGCTGATGATGTTGCTGATGATGACGTGAGACGGTGTGGTATGCCCGGAGGCGGTGTGGTATGCCCGGAGGCGGTGTTGTATGCCCGGAGGCGGTGTTGTATGCCCTGAGGCGGTCTGGTATGCCCGGAGGCGGTGTAGTATGCCCGGAGGCGGTGTTGTATGCCCGGAGGCGGTGTGGTATGCCCGGAGGCGGTGCAGTATGCCCGGAGGCGGTGTTGTATGCCCGGAGGCGG
>JAXIVJ010004333.1:0-10000 GCA_036785665.1 Chirona hameri | reverse complement strand
TGATGATGATGATGATGATGATGATGATGATGATGATGTTGCTGATGATGATGTTGCTGATGATGATGTTGCTGATGATGATGTTGTTGATGATGTTGCTGATGATGTTGCTGATGATGTTGCTGATGATGTTGCTGATGATGTTGATGATGATGTTGATGATGATGTTGATGATGATGTTGATGATGATGTTGATGATGATGTTGCTGATGATGTTGCTGATGATGTTGCTGATGATGTTGCTGATGATGTTGCTGATGATGTTGCTGGTGATGTTGCTGATGATGTTGCTGATGATGTTGCTGATGATGACGTGAGACGGTGTGGTATGCCCGGAGGCGGTGTGGTATGCCCGGAGGCGGTGTTGTATGCCCGGAGGCGGTGTTGTATGCCCTGAGGCGGTCTGGTATGCCCGGAGGCGGTGTAGTATGCCCGGAGGCGGTGTTGTATGCCCGGAGGCGGTGTGGTATGCCCGGAGGCGGTGCAGTATGCCCGGAGGCGGTGTTGTATGCCCGGAGGCGGTGTGGTATGCCCGGAGGCGGTGTAGTATGCCCGGAGGAGGTGTTGTATGCCTGGAGGCGGTGTGGTATGCCCGGAGGCGGTGTAGTATGCCCGGAGGCGGTGTTGTATGCCCGGAGGCGGTGTGGTATGCCCGGAGGCGGTACAACACCGCCTCCGGGCATGATGATGATAATGATGATGATGATGATGATGATGATGATGATGATGATGATGATGATGATGATGATGATGATGATGATGATGATGATGATGATGATGATGATGATGATGATGATGATGATGATGATGATGATGATGATGATGATGATGATGATGATGATGATGATGATGATGATGATGATGTTGCTGATGATGATTTTGCTGATGATGATGTTGCTGATGATGATGTTGTTGATGATGTTGCTGATGATGTTGCTGATGATGTTGCTGATGATGTTGCTGATGATGTTGATGATGATGTTGATGATGATGTTGATGATGATGTTGATGATGATGTTGATGATGATGTTGATGATGATGTTGATGATGATGTTGATGATGATGTTGATGTTGATGATGATGTTAATGATGATGTTGATGATGATGTTGATGATGATGTTGCTGATGATGTTGCTGATGATGTTGCTGATGATGTTGCTGGTGATGTTGCTGATGATGTTGCTGATGATGTTGCTGATGATGTTGCTGATGATGACGTGAGACGGTGTGGTATGCCCGTTTGCGGTGTTGTATACCCGGAGGCGGTGTCGTATGCCCGGAGGCGGTGTGGTATGCCCGGAGGCGGTGTTGTATGCCCGGAGGCGGTGTTGTATGCCCGGAGGCGGTGTAGTATGCCCGGAGGCGGTGTAGTATGCCCGGAGGCGGTGTTGTATGCCCGGAGGCGGTGTGGTATGCCCGGAGGCGGTGTAGTATGCCCGGAGGCGGTGTTGTATGCCCGGAGGCGGTGTGGTATGCCCGGAGGCGGTACAACACCGCCTCCGGGCATGATGATGATAATGATGATGATGATGATGATGATGATGATGATGATGATGATGATGATGATGATGATGATGATGATGATGATGATGATGATGATGATGATGATGATGATGATGATGATGATGATGATGATGATGATGATGATGATGATGATGATGATGATGATGATGATGATGATGATGATGATGATGATGATGATGATGATGATGATGATGATGATGATGATGATGATGATGATGATGATGATGATGATGTTGCTGATGATGATGTTGCTGATGATGATGTTGCTGATGATGATGTTGTTGATGATGTTGCTGATGATGTTGCTGATGATGTTGCTGATGATGTTGCTGATGATGTTGATGATGATGTTGATGATGATGTTGATGATGATGTTGATGATGATGTTGCTGATGATGTTGCTGATGATGTTGCTGATGATGTTGCTGATGATGTTGCTGATGATGTTGCTGATGATGTTGCTGGTGATGTTGCTGATGATGTTGCTGATGATGTTGCTGATGATGACGTGAGACGGTGTGGTATGCCCGGAGGCGGTGTTGTATGCCCGGAGGCGGTGTTGTATGCCCGGAGGCGGTGTGGTATGCCCGGAGGCGGTGTTGTATGCCCGGAGGCGGTGTTGTATGCCCTGAGGCGGTCTGGTATGCCCGGAGGCGGTGTAGTATGCCCGGAGGCGGTGTTGTATGCCCGGAGGCGGTGTGGTATGCCCGGAGGCGGTGCAGTATGCCCGGAGGCGGTGTTGTATGCCCGGAGGCGGTGTTGTATGCCCGGAGGCGGTGTAGTATGCCCGGAGGCGGTGTTGTATGCCCGGAGGCGGTGTGGTATGCCCGGAAGCGGTGTAGTATGCCCGGAGGCGGTGTTGTATGCCCGGAGGCGGTGTGGTATGCCCGGAGGCGGTACAACACCGCCTCCAGGCATGATGATGATAATGATGATGATGATGATGATGATGATGATGATGATGATGATGATGATGACGATGATGATGATGATGATGATGATGATGATGATGATGATGATGATGATGATGATGATGATGATGATGATGATGATGATGATGATGATGATGATGATGATGATGATGATGATGATGATGATGATGATGATGATGTTGCTGATGATGATGTTGCTGATGATGATGTTGCTGATGATGATGTTGTTGATGATGTTGCTGATGATGTTGCTGATGATGTTGCTGATGATGTTGCTGATGATGTTGATGATGATGTTGATGATGATGTTGATGATGATGTTGATGATGATGTTGATGATGATGTTGCTGATGATGTTGCTGATGATGTTGCTGATGATGTTGCTGATGATGTTGCTGATGATGTTGCTGGTGATGTTGCTGATGATGTTGCTGATGATGTTGCTGATGATGACGTGAGACGGTGTGGTATGCCCGGAGGCGGTGTTGTATGCCCGGAGGCGGTGTTGTATGCCCGGAGGCGGTGTGGTATGCCCGGAGGCGGTGTTGTATGCCCGGAGGCGGTGTTGTATGCCCGGAGGCGGTGTGGTATGCCCGGAGGCGGTGTTGTATGCCCGGAGGCGGTGTTGTATGCCCTGAGGCGGTCTGGTATGCCCGGAGGCGGTGTAGTATGCCCGGAGGCGGTGTTGTATGCCCGGAGGCGGTGTGGTATGCCCGGAGGCGGTGCAGTATGCCCGGAGGCGGTGTTGTATGCCCGGAGGCGGTGTGGTATGCCCGGAGGCGGTGTAGTATGCCCGGAGGCGGTGTTGTATGCCCGGAGGCGGTGTGGTATGCCCGGAGGAGGTGTAGTATGCCCGGAGGCGGTGTTGTATGCCCGGAGGCGGTGTGGTATGCCCGGAGGCGGTACAACACCGCCTCCGGGCATGATGATGATAATGATGATGATGATGATGATGATGATGATGATGATGATGATGATGATGATGATGATGATGATGATGATGATGATGATGATGATGATGATGATGATGATGATGATGATGATGATGATGATGATGATGATGATGATGATGATGATGATGATGATGATGATGATGATGATGATGATGATGATGATGATGATGATGATGATGATGATGATGATGATGATGATGATGATGATGATGATGATGTTGCTGATGATGATGTTGCTGATGATGATGTTGCTGATGATGATGTTGTTGATGATGTTGCTGATGATGTTGCTGATGATGTTGCTGATGATGTTGCTGATGATGTTGATGATGATGTTGATGATGATGTTGATGATGATGTTGATGATGATGTTGATGATGATGTTGATAATGATGTTGATGATGATGTTGATGATGATGTTGATGATGATGTTGATGTTGATGATGATGTTAATGATGATGTTGATGATGATGTTGATGATGATGTTGCTGATGATGTTGCTGATGATGTTGCTGATGATGTTGCTGGTGATGTTGCTGATGATGTTGCTGATGATGTTGCTGATGATGTTGCTGATGATGACGTGAGACGGTGTGGTATGCCCGTTTGCGGTGTTGTATGCCCGGAGGCGGTGTTGCATGCCCGGAGGCGGTGTGGTATGCCCGGAGGCGGTGTTGTATGCCCGGAGGCGGTGTTGTATGCCCGGAGGCGGTGTAGTATGCCCGGAGGCGGTGTAGTATGCCCGGAGGCGGTGTTGTATGCCCGGAGGCGGTGTGGTATGCCCGGAGGCGGTGTTGTATGCCTGGAGGCGGTGTTGTATGCCCGGAGGCGGTGTGGTATGCCCGGAGGCGGTGTGGTATGCCCGGAGGCGGTGTTGTATGCCCGGAGGCGGTGTTGTATGCCCTGAGGCGGTCTGGTATGCCCGGAGGCGGTGTAGTATGCCCGGAGGCGGTGTTGTATGCCCGGAAGCGGTGTGGTATGCCCGGAGGCGGTGCAGTATGCCCGGAGGCGGTGTTGTATGCCCGGAGGCGGTGTGGTATGCCCGGAGGCGGTGTAGTATGCCCGGAGGCGGTGTTGTATGCCTGGAGGCGGTGTGGTATGCCCGGAGGCGGTGTAGTATGCCCGGAGGCGGTGTTGTATGCCCGGAGGCGGTGTGGTATGCCCGGAGGCGGTACAACACCGCCTCCGGGCATGATGATGATAATGATGATGATGATGATGATGATGATGATGATGATGATGATGATGATGATGATGATGATGATGATGATGATGATGATGATGATGATGATGATGATGATGATGATGATGATGATGATGATGATGATGATGATGATGATGATGATGATGATGATGATGATGATGATGATGATGATGATGATGATGATGATGATGATGATGTTGCTGATGATGATTTTGTTGATGATGATGTTGCTGATGATGATGTTGTTGATGATGTTGCTGATGATGTTGCTGATGATGTTGCTGATGATGTTGCTGATGATGTTGATGATGATGTTGATGATGATGTTGATGATGATGTTGATGATGATGTTGATGATGATGTTGATGATGATGTTGATGATGATGTTGATGATGATGTTGATGTTGATGATGATGTTAATGATGATGTTGATGATGATGTTTATGATGATGTTGCTGATGATGTTGCTGATGATGTTGCTGATGATGTTGCTGGTGATGTTGCTGATGATGTTGCTGATGATGTTGCTGATGATGTTGCTGATGATGACGTGAGACGGTGTGGTATGCCCGTTTGCGGTGTTGTATACCCGGAGGCGGTGTCGTATGCCCGGAGGCGGTGTGGTATGCCCGGAGGCGGTGTTGTATGCCCGGAGGCGGTGTTGTATGCCCGGAGGCGGTGTAGTATGCCCGGAGGCGGTGTAGTATGCCCGGAGGCGGTGTTGTATGCCCGGAGGCGGTGTGGTATGCCCGGAGGCGGTGTAGTATGCCCGGAGGCGGTGTTGTATGCCCGGAGGCGGTGTGGTATGCCCGGAGGCGGTACAACACCGCCTCCGGGCATGATGATGATAATGATGATGATGATGATGATGATGATGATGATGATGATGATGATGATGATGATGATGATGATGATGATGATGATGATGATGATGATGATGATGATGATGATGATGATGATGATGATGATGATGATGATGATGATGATGATGATGATGATGATGATGATGATGATGATGATGATGATGATGATGATGATGATGATGATGATGATGATGATGATGATGATGATGATGATGATGATGATGATGATGTTGCTGATGATGATGTTGCTGATGATGATGTTGCTGATGATGATGTTGTTGATGATGTTGCTGATGATGTTGCTGATGATGTTGCTGATGATGTTGCTGATGATGTTGATGATGATGTTGATGATGATGTTGATGATGATGTTGATGATGATGTTGCTGATGATGTTGCTGATGATGTTGCTGATGATGTTGCTGATGATGTTGCTGATGATGTTGCTGATGATGTTGCTGGTGATGTTGCTGATGATGTTGCTGATGATGTTGCTGATGATGACGTGAGACGGTGTGGTATGCCCGGAGGCGGTGTTGTATGCCCGGAGGCGGTGTTGTATGCCCGGAGGCGGTGTGGTATGCCCGGAGGCGGTGTTGTATGCCCGGAGGCGGTGTTGTATGCCCTGAGGCGGTCTGGTATGCCCGGAGGCGGTGTAGTATGCCCGGAGGCGGTGTTGTATGCCCGGAGGCGGTGTGGTATGCCCGGAGGCGGTGCAGTATGCCCGGAGGCGGTGTTGTATGCCCGGAGGCGGTGTTGTATGCCCGGAGGCGGTGTAGTATGCCCGGAGGCGGTGTTGTATGCCCGGAGGCGGTGTGGTATGCCCGGAAGCGGTGTAGTATGCCCGGAGGCGGTGTTGTATGCCCGGAGGCGGTGTGGTATGCCCGGAGGCGGTACAACACCGCCTCCAGGCATGATGATGATAATGATGATGATGATGATGATGATGATGATGATGATGATGATGATGATGACGATGATGATGATGATGATGATGATGATGATGATGATGATGATGATGATGATGATGATGATGATGATGATGATGATGATGATGATGATGATGATGATGATGATGATGATGATGATGATGATGATGATGTTGCTGATGATGATGTTGCTGATGATGATGTTGCTGATGATGATGTTGTTGATGATGTTGCTGATGATGTTGCTGATGATGTTGCTGATGATGTTGCTGATGATGTTGATGATGATGTTGATGATGATGTTGATGATGATGTTGATGATGATGTTGATGATGATGTTGCTGATGATGTTGCTGATGATGTTGCTGATGATGTTGCTGATGATGTTGCTGATGATGTTGCTGGTGATGTTGCTGATGATGTTGCTGATGATGTTGCTGATGATGACGTGAGACGGTGTGGTATGCCCGGAGGCGGTGTTGTATGCCCGGAGGCGGTGTTGTATGCCCGGAGGCGGTGTGGTATGCCCGGAGGCGGTGTTGTATGCCCGGAGGCGGTGTTGTATGCCCGGAGGCGGTGTGGTATGCCCGGAGGCGGTGTTGTATGCCCGGAGGCGGTGTTGTATGCCCTGAGGCGGTCTGGTATGCCCGGAGGCGGTGTAGTATGCCCGGAGGCGGTGTTGTATGCCCGGAGGCGGTGTGGTATGCCCGGAGGCGGTGCAGTATGCCCGGAGGCGGTGTTGTATGCCCGGAGGCGGTGTGGTATGCCCGGAGGCGGTGTAGTATGCCCGGAGGCGGTGTTGTATGCCCGGAGGCGGTGTGGTATGCCCGGAGGAGGTGTAGTATGCCCGGAGGCGGTGTTGTATGCCCGGAGGCGGTGTGGTATGCCCGGAGGCGGTACAACACCGCCTCCGGGCATGATGATGATAATGATGATGATGATGATGATGATGATGATGATGATGATGATGATGATGATGATGATGATGATGATGATGATGATGATGATGATGATGATGATGATGATGATGATGATGATGATGATGATGATGATGATGATGATGATGATGATGATGATGATGATGATGATGATGATGATGATGATGATGATGATGATGATGATGATGATGATGATGATGATGATGATGATGATGATGATGTTGCTGATGATGATGTTGCTGATGATGATGTTGCTGATGATGATGTTGTTGATGATGTTGCTGATGATGTTGCTGATGATGTTGCTGATGATGTTGCTGATGATGTTGATGATGATGTTGATGATGATGTTGATGATGATGTTGATGATGATGTTGATGATGATGTTGATGATGATGTTGATGATGATGTTGATGATGATGTTGATGATGATGTTGATGTTGATGATGATGTTAATGATGATGTTGATGATGATGTTGATGATGATGTTGCTGATGATGTTGCTGATGATGTTGCTGATGATGTTGCTGGTGATGTTGCTGATGATGTTGCTGATGATGTTGCTGATGATGTTGCTGATGATGACGTGAGACGGTGTGGTATGCCCGTTTGCGGTGTTGTATGCCCGGAGGCGGTGTTGCATGCCCGGAGGCGGTGTGGTATGCCCGGAGGCGGTGTTGTATGCCCGGAGGCGGTGTTGTATGCCCGGAGGCGGTGTAGTATGCCCGGAGGCGGTGTAGTATGCCCGGAGGCGGTGTTGTATGCCCGGAGGCGGTGTGGTATGCCCGGAGGCGGTGTAGTATGCCCGGAGGCGGTGTTGTATGCCCGGAGGCGGTGTGGTATGCCCGGAGGCGGTACAACACCGCCTCCGGGCATGATGATGATAATGATGATGATGATGATGATGATGATGATGATGATGATGATGATGATGATGATGATGATGATGATGATGATGATGATGATGATGATGATGATGATGATGATGATGATGATGATGATGATGATGATGATGATGATGATGATGATGATGATGATGATGATGATGATGATGATGATGATGATGATGATGATGATGATGATGATGATGATGATGATGATGTTGCTGATGATGATGTTGCTGATGATGATGTTGCTGATGATGATGTTGTTGATGATGTTGCTGATGATGTTGCTGATGATGTTGCTGATGATGTTGCTGATGATGTTGATGATGATGTTGATGATGATGTTGATGATGATGTTGATGATGATGTTGATGATGATGTTGCTGATGATGTTGCTGATGATGTTGCTGATGATGTTGCTGATGATGTTGCTGATGATGTTGCTGGTGATGTTGCTGATGATGTTGCTGATGATGTTGCTGATGATGACGTGAGACGGTGTGGTATGCCCGGAGGCGGTGTTGTATGCCCGGAGGCGGTGTTGTATGCCCGGAGGCGGTGTGGTATGCCCGGAGGCGGTGTTGTATGCCCGGAGGCGGTGTTGTATGCCCGGAGGCGGTGTGGTATGCCCGGAGGCGGTGTTGTATGCCCGGAGGCGGTGTTGTATGCCCTGAGGCGGTCTGGTATGCCCGGAGGCGGTGTAGTATGCCCGGAGGCGGTGTTGTATGCCCGGAGGCGGTGTGGTATGCCCGGAGGCGGTGCAGTATGCCCGGAGGCGGTGTTGTATGCCCGGAGGCGGTGTGGTATGCCCGGAGGCTGTGTAGTATGCCCGGAGGCGGTGTTGTATGCCCGGAGGCGGTGTGGTATGCCCGGAGGCGGTGTAGTATGCCCGGAGGCGGTGTTGTATGCCCGGAGGCGGTGTGGTATGCCCGGAGGCGGTACAACACCGCCTCCGGGCATGATGATGATAATGATGATGATGATGATGATGATGATGATGATGATGATGATGATGATGATGATGATGATGATGATGATGATGATGATGATGATGATGATGATGATGATGATGATGATGATGATGATGATGATGATGATGATGATGATGATGATGATGATGATGATGATGATGATGATGATGATGATGATGATGATGATGATGATGATGTTGCTGATGATGATGTTGCTGATGATGATGTTGCTGATGATGATGTTGCTGATGATGTTGCTGATGATGTTGCTGATGATGTTGCTGATGATGTTGCTGATGATGTTGATGATGATGTTGATGATGATGTTGATGATGATGTTCATGATGATGTTGATGATGATGTTGCTGATGATGTTGCTGATGATGTTGCTGATGATGTTGCTGATGATGTTGCTGATGATGTTGCTGGTGATGTTGCTGATGATGTTGCTGATGATGTTGCTGATTATGACGTGAGACGGTGTGGTATGCCCGGAGGCGGTGTTGTATGCCCGGAGGCGGTGTTGTATGCCCGGAGGCGGTGTGGTATGCCGGAGGCGGTGTTGTATGCCCGGAGGCGGTGTTGTATGCCCGGAGGCGGTGTGGTATGCCCGGAGGCGGTGTTGTATGCCCGGAGGCGGTGTTGTATGCCCTGAGGCGGTCTGGTATGCCCGGAGGCGGTGTAGTATGCCCGGAGGCGGTGTTGTATGCCCGGAGGCGGTGTGGTATGCCCGGAGGCGGTGCAGTATGCCCGGAGGCGGTGTTGTATGCCCGGAGGCGGTGTTGTATGCCCGGAGGCG
>JAXIVJ010004331.1:80000-82500 GCA_036785665.1 Chirona hameri | reverse complement strand
ATATAGATAGATATAGATAGATATAGATAGATATAGATAGATATAGATAGATATAGATAGATATAGATAGATATAGATAGATATAGATAGATATAGATAGATATAGATAGATATAGATAGATATAGATAGATATAGATAGATATAGATAGATATAGATAGATATAGATAGATATAGATAGATATAGATAGATATAGATAGATATAGATAGATATAGATAGATATAGATAGATATAGATAGATATAGATAGATATAGATAGATATAGATAGATATAGATAGATATAGATAGATATAGATAGATATAGATAGATATAGATAGATATAGATAGATATAGATAGATATAGATAGATATAGATAGATATAGATAGATATAGATAGATATAGATAGATATAGATAGATATAGATAGATATAGATAGATATAGATAGATATAGATAGATATAGATAGATATAGATAGATATAGATAGATATAGATAGATATAGATAGATATAGATAGATATAGATAGATATAGATAGATATAGATAGATATAGATAGATATAGATAGATATAGATAGATATAGATAGATATAGATAGATATAGATAGATATAGATAGATATAGATAGATATAGATAGATATAGATAGATATAGATAGATATAGATAGATATAGATAGATAGAGATATAGATAGATATAGATAGATATAGATAGATATAGATAGATATAGATAGATATAGATAGATATAGATAGATATAGATAGATATAGATAGATATAGATAGATATAGATAGATATAGAAAGATATAGAAAGATATAGATAGATATAGATATAGATATAGATATAGATATAGATATAGATATAGATATAGATATAGATATAGATATAGATATAGATATAGATATAGATATAGATATAGATATAGATAGAGATATAGATAGAGATATAGATAGATAAGATATAGATATAGATATAGATATAGATATAGATATAGATATAGATATAGATATAGATATAGATATAGATATAGATATAGATATAGATATAGATATAGATATAGAGATAGAGAGATAGAGAGATAGAGAGATAGAGAGATAGAGAGATAGAGAGATAGAGAGATAGAGAGATAGAGAGATAGAGAGATAGAGAGATAGAGAGATAGAGAGATAGAGAGATAGAGAGATAGAGAGATAGAGAGATAGAGAGATAGAGAGATAGAGAGATAGAGAGATAGAGAGATAGAGAGATAGAGAGATAGAGAGATAGAGAGATAGAGAGATAGAGAGATAGAGAGATAGAGAGATAGAGAGATAGAGAGATAGAGAGATAGAGAGATAGAGAGATAGAGAGATAGAGAGATAGAGAGATAGAGAGATAGAGAGATAGAGAGATAGAGAGATAGAGAGATAGAGAGATAGAGAGATAGAGAGATAGAGAGATAGAGAGATAGAGAGATAGAGAGATAGAGAGATAGAGAGATAGAGAGATAGAGAGATAGAGAGATAGAGAGATAGAGAGATAGAGAGATAGAGAGATAGAGAGATAGAGAGATAGAGAGATAGAGAGATAGAGAGATAGAGAGATAGAGAGATAGAGAGATAGAGAGATAGAGAGATAGAGAGATAGAGAGATAGAGAGATAGAGAGATAGAGAGATAGAGAGATAGAGAGATAGAGAGATAGAGAGATAGAGAGATAGAGAGATAGAGAGATAGAGAGATAGAGAGATAGAGAGATAGAGAGATAGAGATAGAGAGATAGAGAGATAGAGAGATAGAGAGATAGAGAGATAGAGAGATAGAGAGATAGAGAGATAGAGAGATAGAGAGATAGAGAGATAGAGAGATAGAGAGATAGAGAGATAGAGAGATAGAGAGATAGAGAGATAGAGAGATAGAGAGATAGAGAGATAGAGAGATAGAGAGATAGAGAGATAGAGAGATAGAGAGATAGAGAGATAGAGAGATAGAGAGATAGAGAGATAGAGAGATAGAGAGATAGAGAGATAGAGAGATAGAGAGATAGAGAGATAGAGAGATAGAGAGATAGAGAGATAGAGAGATAGAGAGATAGAGAGATAGAGAGATAGAGAGATAGAGAGATAGAGAGATAGAGAGATAGAGAGATAGAGAGATAGAGAGATAGAGAGATAGAGAGATAGAGAGATAGAGAGATAGAGAGATAGAGAGATAGAGAGATAGAGAGATAGAGAGATAGAGAGATAGAGAGATAGAGAGATAGAGAGATAGAGAGATAGAGAGATAGAGAGATAGAGAGATAGAGAGATAGAGAGATAGAGAGATAGAGAGATAGAGAGATAGAGAGATAGAGAGATAGAGAGATAGAGAGATAGAGAGATAGAGAGATAGAGAGATAGAGAGATAGAGAGATAGAGAGATAGAGAGATAGAGAGATAGAGAGATAGAGAGATAGAGAGATAGAGAGATAGAGATAGAGAGATAGAGAGATAGAGAGATAGAGAGATAGAGAGATAGAGAGATAGAGAGATAGAGAGATA
>JAXIVJ010004331.1:47500-75000 GCA_036785665.1 Chirona hameri | reverse complement strand
AATTCATGGAAACCTTTACGCCGGCTTTTTCAAGTGTTCTTGAAATAACGTTGGCCTTTTGGGAACTTGGGATAGATATCCATTTTTGTGCCTTTCTTCTTGGGACTGGCTTGTTTTGGTCTTGCTTTCTGTTTCTTATCCGTTTCGCCTTTTCCTTTTGTTTGATCAAAAATCCTTTAGGTATTTTAACTTTGTGAATGCTTCATAGATATGTTCAATCTCATCGTTTAAGTATTCATTGTCGCAAATTCGGAAAGCTCTTAAAAAGAAGCCTATCACTATCCCACTCTTCACTCGTTCGTTATGTCCAGAGTAAAAGTGGACATAATCCTCTTTGTTGGTGGGTTTTCTATGTACTTTAAATTTGAAGCAAGTTTCCGCTTTAACGATACAAGTGTCTAAAAAAGGCATTTGACCGTTCTGTTCCATCTCAATCGTAAACTGGACTTTTTCATTCACACTGTTTAAATGTCTCAACTTTTCGTCTAAATCGGTGTCCTTAGGAACAACAACTAGTACATCATCAACATATCTTACCCACATTGAGTCCCTGCCGATAATGTTGAAAAATTTGATTCTTCTAGGGTTTCCATAAAGAGACATGCCACCACAGGGCTGAGAGGAGACCCCATAGCGAGGCCATTCTTTTGAAAATATTCTTCGTCATTAAATGAAAAACATCCAAACTTCATGCATAAGGTCACCATCTTCATATATGCAGGCTTAGGTAAGGGCAGGTCAGCATTGTCCAGCGAGTCGACCACTTTCTGTATAGCGCTTAGAGCATCTTGAACCGGGACATTCGTAAAAAGTGCTTTTACATCAAAACTGGCTATTTTCTTCTCCTTCACATCGGTGATTTCTCTTAATCTGGACATCATATATATATATATATATAAAGGTTTCCATGAATTCAGGAATCAAAATAAAGGACATGATCGAGCGAAAACCGAAGACCACGTCCGCTACGCCACAAACGAGTGTAGTGTACGAAATTCCTTGTAATGGATGCAATAAAAGTTACGTGGGTGAAACGGGTAGGGGGGTTAAAGTTAGAATAAAGGAACATAAAAGTGATGTTAGGCTTCACCGTACTTCAAATGCTATTGTTCTGCATATAGATCAGTGCAACCACTTACCTGATTGGGAGGGTACTAGAATACTAGAAAAGAATATTAAAAAAACAAACACGAAAACTTTTAGAGGCAGCCCATATCATATCTCGGGAAACATTTAACTCCAGAAATGGTTTTATAACATTGGCTTCCTCTGCGGTTAGTTTAGCGGTGGGATCTCTGTGACATACTCACGTGAATATGTTGTTGTGTATAATTTGCAGACGGTTTATATCTGTGATGTTGATCTGAGATTCCTGAACTCAAGTGTACACAGTGATCATGGTACTTGTTACCGAAAGCTTTGTGTGAATAAATTGAATTTCTGTCATCATTGTTTCCATATATATATATATATATATATATATATATATATATATATATATATATATATATATATATATATATATATATATATATATCTATATCTATATCTATATCTATATCTATATCTATATCTATATCTATATCTATATCTATATCTATATCTATATCTATATCTCTATATCTCTATATCTCTATATCTCTATATATCTATATCTCTATATATATCGCAATCATAATATTGCGCTTATCTTTTGAGCCCTCCGACACCTTCCAACGAACCGTGTGTAACGAATCATTCTGGTCATCAAAAGGGGGTAGTAACCATACCCCTCACGCTGAGAACTACTGCTTTTAAATGAACTCTTCTGCCAAAATGACGCAAGCCAGTACCAGCAAACTACTTGTTCCGCCATCTACAGATGAATAGCCCTCTAGTCCTTCCTCTCGTTTCACCCGGGGCGGCAAGAGACTCAGGCTCAGACTCAAACTCACTTGACTGCCTGCTGGAAGAACTTGAGCGCCCGCTCGAACTGCCGCTGGCCCTCCAGCGCGTGGCCCACGTTGTTGTACAGCTTGGCGTTATTGCTGTTGACCCGCAGGCCGGCGGTGAATATGGTGTACTCGTCCCGCCAGTCCTGGTTACGCCGATACGTCTTCAGGCCATGTACCAGTACCAGCGCAGCCAGTACGGCGTACATGACACTCCGACGCGGCCTGACGAGGAGAGTATGTCATCAGGTACGCACAGGTACGTGGAGGCATCGTCAGGCACACAGGCACACATACGGGTGGTACATACACAAAGCCCAGCAGGTTGTCAGACACATGAGCGCTGATGGGCTCCCTACTGACAACAAAGATGTGTCGTGAATATTCGAGCGGTCTCTGAGCAGCTGTGAAACTAACGGCCCCTCCATGAATGCCGCGATTAAGGACGTCCGCTGGGACGTCCGTTAAAAGACGTGCTTCTCTTACATCAATCAACACAGGCTCAAACAAAGGCATGGTAGAATAAAGGGCAGACAAAGGGCAGTCTGGCCAGTACGTAGGCAGTGACCGATCTGGGAGGTCTATGCGGATGTATGACAAAATTCACTCATCTGTGCCATGATGCACTTTTTGTCAAGAATACGAAACGCAGAATCCTGGCCTCATAATATTGCGCAAATTTCTGCGCTTCGTTGACAGAGTTAAAGGGAGTGTGCCTACTGTTTTGGAATGTCACAAATATTTTCCATACGGTAAATACCCAGACAGAAATCTGCTTGGGCTGACGGTGGGCAAGCTGGGCTCAGCCTGGTCAGAGCCCAAGTTTGCCTGAACCCAGCGCGTGGATAGGAGAAAAGGAGCGTGGGCTCAGCCCATTCCAGGTTGGGCAAAGCCCCAACTTGGGCACAGCCCACTCTTGCTCAGAAATGCCCGATGGGGTTCATCCCGTACTATGTTGAGCGGACCCCTAACTAGGGCTCAGCTCAACAATAATCAGATATGCCCGATTGGGCTCAGCCCACAATATGTTGGGCAGGGCACTAACTAGGGCTCAGCCCAACCATGCTCAGATATGCCCGATGGGGCTCAGTCCGTATTATGTTGGGCAGATCCCAACTTGGGCTCAGCTCAACCATATCAGATATGCCCGATGGGGCTCAGTCCATATTATGTTGGGCAGATCCCAACTTGGGCTCAGCTGAACCATATCAGATATGCCCGATGGGGCTCAGTCCGTATTATGTTGGGCAGATCCCAAGTTGGGCTCAGTTCAACCAGTTCAACCATATGCCTGATTGGGCTCAGCCCACAATATGTGGGGCAGAGCCCTAACTCGGGCTCTTCTCGGGCTCTGCCCAACATGAATACACAAATACCTATTGCACCTCTGCTAGGTAGGGACCAAAACGCATGATTGTTTCCTACTTCAACGTGTAGGTGAAATGCTGGAAGTAAAGGAATAACCATAACAGGAAAAACATTTGAAATACATAAACCATACACCTGCTCATTTATAAGTTTAATCTCGCATTGAACTATTCAAGCAATCATATAACTTCTTATAACGCCCGACTCTGATTGGCTGGCCAACGACATGTTACGTGGCCGATCGGACCGGACACCAAGCAGCCGAGGGGTCATTCCAAGGCCCTATCACTAGGTAAGGACACGAACCATTTGACCTTGAACTCGGCGGACCGCCGGATGACGTCACTGGCGGTGCCCGGCTCCTTCGTCGGCAACGCGCTCAAGCGCATGGCTGTAAATCGTAAACAACAACAAAAATACCACCTTATGGAGGCATATTTTCGGAATCAGTGGATCAAGGAGGCCCTGTATGCAAAATTTGGGGCAAATCGAGACACCTCGCAATGTCGCACTGCCAGTGTGATATCTGATGCTGCTAATTTGCAATTTGATTAGTGCAGTGGTCTGCCGCCAGTGACGTCAAATCACGTTTTGTGAGCACCGACGAGGCGACCTATACGGCGCTCAAGCGGTGACACCCCCTTGGGTCAGTCGTTAGCTGGCGCTGAACGCGTCCCGACTCGGAAATATCCGTCGATTAAATATACAGTGAGTTGGAGAGTGTATACATTCTTGCTGTGTGAGATACGGAAGGAGCTAAGCGAGAAAATAACATGAGCTATACGTATGCACATTGTGGTGACCTGTAACCTGTAACTTCGCTGTTTCGGTACCGTTCCGTTGTCACGCAGGTCTCTGCTGATCGCCGGCGGCGCCGGGAGGTTAGACTGACCCGGGCGGCGCCGGGAGGTTAGACTGACCCGGGCGGCGCCGGGAGGTTAGGCTGTCCCGGACGGTGCCGGGAGGTTAGGCTGTGTGTTTTTGTACTGCAAGTGTCTATTCTAGTATTTTAATCGCTTTCATTGTATACCTTTAATGATAGGACTTCACATGCTGTATTTAGTTAGGTATTTTACTGCCTGTATATGACGAGAGGGCTGAAAAGCCATCATTTATGGAGACCTCAATACACTTGACTTGACTGTCCCGGGCGGCGCCGGCATAGGCTGTCCCAGGCGACGCCGGGAGGTTAGGCTGTCTCAGGCGGCGCCGGGAGGTTAGGCTGTCCCGGGCGGCGCCGGCAGGTTAGGCTGTCCCATGCGGCGCCGAGAGGTTAAGCTGTCCCATGCGGCGCCGGGAGGTTAGACTGTCCCGGGCGGCGCCGGGAGGTTAGGCTGTCCCGGGCGGCACCGGGAGGTTAGGCTGTCCCGGGCGGCACCGGGAGGTTAAGCTGTCCCATGCGGCGCCGGGAGGTTAAGCTGTCCCAGGCGGCGCCGGGAGGTTAAGCTGTCCCATGCGGCGCCGGGAGGTTAGGCTGTCCCGGGCGGCGCCGGGAGGTTAAGCTGTCCCATGCGGCGCCGGGAGGTTAGGCTGCCCCGGGCGGCGCCGGCGACTCCGGCGACGCCGTCATCTGCCCCTGGACGGAGGCAACGGGAAGCAGCACCTACGTGGCATAAATCTCTACGAGGCGATAGCGGGTAAGTGTGCAAGCAGATCTGCGTCTGCGACGGGGAACATTTAAAAACTTGCTCTGCGGGAAAGGACAATTGAAGTGAACGCAATCCATTTGCCCTTTTGTCAGCTCAGTGACGAAATATTGATTTAATCTTTTGTTTGAAACTTTCGCAGAAACGCTGCGCTGGTGTGGCACTATACCACCAGGGCAGCCACCAGCCGGGCCATATCTTGTTGGCTGTCTGGCAGCCGGGACAGGAATGGGAAGCGGCTGCAACGCATGAAGAGGGCAGCCGCAGCGCGGTCCGACCCAGCAGCAGCAGGACCCGAGCTGGACCCAGCAGCAGCAGGACCCGAGCTGGACCCGGCATCAGCAGCAGGACCCGAGCTGGACCCGGCATCAGCAGCAGGACCCGAGCTGGACCCGGCATCAGCAGCAGGACCCGAGCTGGACCCGGCATCAGCAGCAGGACCCGAGCTGGACCCGGCATCAGCAGCAGGACCCGAGCTGGACCCGGCATCAGCAGCAGGACCCGAGCTGGACCCGGCATCAGCAGCTGGACCCGAGCTGGACCCGGCATCAGCAGCAGGACCCGAGCTGGACCCGGCATCAGCAGCAGGACCCGAGCTGGACCCGGCATCAGCAGCAGGACCCGAGCTGGACCCGGCTGCCTCCGAGCAGCACGAGGACGACCTCTGTGCGGACGGCTGACGGGACGCTGACCGGACGGCTGAGGGACTAGCTGAGCGCGCTGGATCAAGCCTTGCCGTGGTGCTGGCTGCGGTACAGGTTGGGCTGTATTGTGGGGTTAACTTCGCAAAGGTCGGTCAAAGTCAGCAAGTGTTATCCATGTTTCCCTCAACAGATAAATGTGCACAATTATGTTACTTTAAGCTTAAAATGTGACTTTAAAGGGAATGTTTCACCTTTCTGAAAGTTGTTAAATATACGCTGGCTGTAGTCGAAAATATGAAGTAGGTGCTGCTGAAAACGATGGTGATATATCTTCTCTCGAAAAGTCACTTAAAGGGAATAGTGAACCTTTAACATTAGTTTTTAACTGAGATAGCCGGATTGTCGGGAGTACTGAGAAATGTCCAAATCTGAAATTTGTCCTTCCAAAACGACCTAGTTGCTGAGTTTCAACGCAAAACCCGTTGGGTATATTTGGTTATATTTTAAAGCGACAAATCTTGTGAAGTTACGCATACTTAATTAGTATTCCTACCGCACTTCGCTTTCGCTATTTGAGCCGACCGCCACCGAAACGCATCATGTGTTCATAAGCTATACATATTATTGGCCATAACTTTAGCAATTTTCATTGGATTGCCAATTGAAAATAATGCAGACACTCGTCTTGAAAATGCACATCTTTTGATGGGTGGTTCGTACCTGTAACTGCAATGATCGCTGCAGTAGAAGCACATCCAGTATTTATGCCCTTATTATACACGTGACTTCAGGTTTTGAGTAAATAACTTGGTTAATTTTAAACCGATTTCCAATTGAAAGTTATCAAAAGATGCTTCGTGAAAATAATCATGTTTTGATGGGTGGCTGGTCGCGATACCTGCAATATATCGATTAAATTTAAATGGTGCCAATGTTTGTTCTTGCATTACGCTGCCTGGCGCCAAATTTGTGATGAGCTATAAATACTATTGGCCATAACTTTGTCAATTTTCATTGGATTTCCAATTGAAAATAATACCGACACTCCGTCTTGAAAAGGCACACCTTTTGATGGGTGGCTCGTACCGGTAGCTGCAATATTGTCCGCAATAGAATCACAAGCACACACAGCTCCAGGTTGGGCCATCCCAAGCTCCATGTTGGGCCATCCCAAGCTCCATGTTGGGCCAGCCCAAGCTCCATGTTGGGCCATCCCAAGCTCCATGTTGGGCCAACCAAAGCTCCAGGTTGGGCCAGCCCGAGCTCCATGTTGGGCCATCCCAAGCTCCATGTTGGGCCAGCCCAAGCTCCATGTTGGGCCAGCCCAAGCTCCACGTTGGGCCAGCCAAAGCTCCAGGTTGGGCCAGCCCGAGCTCCAGGTTGGGCTAGCCCGAGCTCCAGGTTGGGCCAGCCCAAGCCCAGGTTGGGCCAGTCCGAGCTCTAAGTTGGGCTAGCCCGAGCTCCAGGTTGGGTCAGCACAAGCTCTAGGTTGGGCTGGCCCGAGCTCTAGGTTGGGCTGGCCCGAGCTCTAGGTTGGGCGGGCCCCGATCGGTTATTGGTTGGGTTTTGGTTGGCGTCCTTGTTTCAAACGCAATCAAAACCCATGTTTTAATCGGGCTTTGCCCAGAAAACCTGCGTTGGTACAGCCCTAGCTTAGCCAGCTAGGGTCCCGATCAGATGGTAGCTATTGGTTTGATTGTTGGATACGATGAAATTCACATCTGGAGCCTCTTTAGTTGAATTTTCACTTTTATTGTTTTTTTCATATTTTTTGTTTCGATATCTATAAAACGATCTAGTGATGTTATGCAAAACGGCGCACTTAAGACAATACAATTACGGTCACATCATGCAAGATCGAGAGACAAGTTTTGCACAGCATGTGTTCTTGCCACTGTGAACTTTATTATGTGCAAGTTGCGTAGCTCTAAATTGATATCTTCGTCGAACAATGGCCATTAAGCGTTGCGAGAAGGGGGACAGACGGTACTGTAAGGCTGCTGTTCGCACGTTCGGCTACTGTTCGGTTGCTGCTCGTTCGCTGTGCGCACAATCTGTTTTGTCGAAATGCTATTGGCCGGCGCTAACGACATGCTAGCAGTGTCATTGATAGTTGCACTACTTCTAGTAGCGGAAGTCCTCGGGGGTCTACCCGATAACTTTTGGCTGCCAGCCAGTTCCTGGGGTCTTTTGAATATCTCAGCAACTAGTGTGAATCTAGCCAAATGAAAGGCATGGTTCGATTCAGAAAATTATGTTCTATAAACCACTGTCAATAACCTCACATACTCGATGTGAGTAGGCACACTCCCTTTAATGGACAGCTTTGAATGATTTATGATGCAAACGTCAAGTCAAAGGCTTAGCAATCAGCCATCAGCTTAGCGCAGTTTCAGGCGAAAACTTAAACAAAGCCGTTATATGCTCTAATTCACCGAGGTCGACACGGCTAAGAACACGGCTGCCAAGAATCCAAGAATTTTAACTGCAATCACTTGTGACCCCAGTGCCGGTTGCTAAACTTTTTGAAAGCATTTGCACAAGACTGCTTCGATCCAGGCAACAAAGACAAGTAGCACGCAAACCGTCTGATATCACAGAAATGGCATTCACTGTCATCGCCAGATGGCTATTAGGAGGGCCTGACCTGCATGCAACCTAGTAATAATTAACGCCTTGACCAGCGAGGCAGCGGACCGTCAGCTTAATGGACAAACTATGCTAAGCACGGAAGTCTTTATTGCGAAATCAATGGTCGCTACAACAGAACCACGGACATCCATAATGGCGGCATATGCGTGCGACGAGTTGGCGTAAATTATAGCGATTTGCAGCGAAATGGTTCTGAACGAGCCGAGTCCATCGTCGATGGTCGGGCGGCGGCGCGGATCCGCCGCCACGGAGCCGACTAGACGTCCATTGGAGCGGAGAGTTATCCGGCCGGCACGGAGCCGTTGAGGCCGCAATGGCCGCGATAGCGTCCATATGTTCCCGCCGCCGAGGGCCACCCGGGGACAGCGCGGAGACCACGCGGAGACCGCGCGGAGCCAGCCGGCTGACGGCCGCCGGAGCAGCTGAAGCCGTGGCAACTGTTGTCCGGATGCAGTTAGCGGAAGTTGCCGACCGCTAAGCTGCCGAACGCTTCTGGTGGTGTGGGGCCGTTCCGGGCGTTCCGGGCGTTCCGGGCGTTCCGGGCGTTCCGGGCGTTCCGGGCGTTCCGGGCGTTCCGGGCGTTCCAGGCGTTCCAGGCGTTCCGGGAATTCCGGGCCATTCCAGGCCGTTCCGGGTCGATAAGGGCCGTTCCGGGAAGTTTAAGAAGTTCCGGGTCGATCAAAGCCAGCCTGATCGCCAGATGTTACTTGAAACTCGTCGTCGTCATGGGCAACACGATCCCGCCTCAGCCAGGCACTTCCTACCGATGCGAAAACGGTCAAATCAAAGAGGACCTCAATCGAAGTGCCTTTCTCACTCGTCCTGGATCAGCCCGTATGCAGCAGCCGAAAACATCGCCCCGCGAGGAGCTCGTAGTAATGAATGCAAGAATGAATGAATGAATGAATGAATGAATGAATGAATGAATGAACGAATGACCGTCCGAATATTGCTTGTCGTTCCGCCCACGTGCACGGCAGGGGCTGCGGGTGGTTATTCTCTGGAACAGCCCAGCGTCTGTCCGGTATGAAATGTCAATGTAAATATCCCCTCGTTAGCGGTAATGGGTGGCCGGTGTGGCGGCGTCATATGAGATCTGCCCAGCCAACAGATGGTGTGTGCTGTGTCACTGCGCTGCGGGCGGCTCATAAAGGTGCCGCTTTCGCCGGCGGTAAGCCCGCACTGTCCACAGTGACGGATGACGTTGTGTTAGTGCTGGAGGGGGGGGGGGGGGGGGGGGGGTGGAGACGATGAGTATGTTGACGCATCGTTACAGTACTAATGGGTTTTATAGCTGCTCCAACAGCACGATTATAGCCAATCGTGGGAATTGTTCGAGTGAACCGTTTAGGTTTTATAAACAGAGGGTCATTAAACTGCATTTGAGTTAGTATATTTTCCTAGTCCGTTTTATGCATGTCTGGTCAATTCGATGACAATAAATTTCACGGTCGTAAACTATGCATAATGGACAATCAATGAGACGCATTGGCCATTCGGCCGTCCTATTGTTCTTTTACCCTTGAGTCGTTTGCATCCAAGGGCTTAATAAGTAATGAGAAGGCGTCCTGCATTTTGCCGGCGTCCGTATGGGCTCGAAAGCCGGCGATATAAGGCCGTTTCATGGCATTCGTATCCGAGCTCAACATGGCCGGTGTCGCAGCGGCGGCCAAGATTTCCCCGGGGAGCGCCGGAGCCGCGTCACTTAAAACTATGAGAGCCGCCGGCCTGCCGCCGCGCCGCGCCCTCACCCGCCCGCCCAAACGCTGTCTCCGACCGAGTACAACTCATTCCAATGGAGGCGCCCCGCAGCCAGTCGTGCCCCTTATCGGCACTGGCACTTTCTGCTTATATTACCAGAAATGGAATGGGTTAATTCGTTTGTAAATTTTGTATGGAACGTCATTGTGAGGGTTTTTGAATTGCATGGTATGATACTCTTAAGTTTATTTTGTTATCAGCTGTGCCGTCCCAAAAGCATCTACAATTCATTTCATTATCATGATTGCATGACAGTAGAACATGTCAACTTGCAACGTGTCATGATGGAAGTCTCACCTCATTCGCTTTACATCGTCAAACAAATGTTTAAAGAACTATACGAATAGGCGTGGGTGTCGACAGCGGGGGGAACGGGGAACACGTCCGCCAACATTTTCGGAATTTGCATTACGCCTGCAGGCGATGCGTGGAAATATTTGACTTCAGAATGTCTACGTCCTTTTCGCCCCCTCCCCCCCCCCCCCCCCCCCACCCACCAACATTCGGAAAGTGGCGGCGGTATTGCAAATAGATAAGGACAATTTCACGTAAGTTGGCTTTAATATCAGAGTAAATTGAGTAGGCATTAATATTTTATCCTGGGAAATTCGCTCTACCTTTTAAAATACGTTGATAGCCCCAAAAATGTAAATCACTCACCACTGGAATGCCATTCACTGCTGACACGTACCAGTGGAACGTCACTAACTGTTTACGCTTACCACTAACACGTCATTCACTGCTGACGCCACTAGAACGTCACTCACTACTGACACTTACCACTGTAACATAACCCACTGCTGGCGCCACTAGAACGTCACTCACTACTGACACTTACCACTGTAACATAACCCACTGCTGACGGCACTAGAACGTCACTCACTACTGACACTTACCACTGTAACATAACCCACTGCTGACGCCACTGGAACGTCACTCACTACTGACACTTACCACTGTAACATAACCCACTGCTGACGCCACTAAAACGTCACTCGCTACTGACACTTACCACTGTAACATAACCCACTGCTGACGCCACTAAAACGTCACTCGCTACTGACACTTACCACTGTAACATAACCCACTGCTGACGCCACTGGAACGTCACTCACTACTGACACTTACCACTGTAACATAACCCACTGCTGGCGCCACTAGAACGTCTCTCATTGCCAGCACTTACCACTGACGGAGCAGCGAGCAGAGTCCCGTTGCCACCAGGAGACAGAAACCCATGGACGGCATGTACAACACCCGCTCCGCCACCACGAAGCCCACAGGGAAGAAGAGGTTGCTGGCTGGCAGATATGGCAGCAATAGCAGTGCCACACTCTGCGGACAGGCAATGGGGCTGTTCAGTAGGCTTCAGACGTCGGAGCGCCGACAGAAGTGGGTCGCTCACATCGGAGCCCGGAGGGAGGCGGGGGGGGGGGGGGGGGGGGGGCGAGCTCGGGAGGGAGGGGCCGAGCCCAGGGGAGAGGGGAGAGGAGAGGGTGGGCGGCGAGCGAGGCCAGCGGTAACTCTCCGAAACGGCGACACAGATTGGACATTGACACAAATGGAGTTTCCAGAGCACGGCTATTGCGTTCCCAACGTCAACCCCTGGCCATGACAAGCTCACTCAGCTGGCAGATACAGGTACAGCTTCCGGTTACAAAGCAATCTGCTTCTGAACGTATTCATGTAATACAGTAACACATCCTTCTCACTTCATTATTTTAGCAAAATAACTACAAAAATAATCAAAGCAAAAACGTCCTCACTGCAAGAACAGCTCTGAAATAGCATAATGCCACACTCTGCGGCCTTGTTGTGCTTGCGCATTATTCGATCAGTGACTTACGCCCGGTAGTGAGTGACTGATAGATAGCTTGATGACGGAGTGACTGATGCGACTGTGACTGACGACTGACTAACAGACTGACTGACTGCCAGTGACTGATGCCAACTAACCATTATCACGGCGTCGGAGCGTCGGTTGGAAGAGGAGAGCGCGCCCCACAGTAGGCGGCCGATACCTGCCAGCAGCAGCAGCGGACTGAGGTTGCGCGGGTCGCCGATAGATGTCACTAGCGGCACGGTGCCCATGGTCCAGTCGCAGCAGAGCGCGTCCGGCGCCAGCAGCAGGCCGGCGTTCACACCCAGCAGGTAGCTGTAGGTCAGCTGGCGCGCCGGCGCGTCGGCCGCCGCCGCCGGGTTGTCGAATCTGAGAGGGGGAGAGAGGATGTCAGTTGAAATGTTGAAATGCGTCGGCTGCCGGGTTATCAAAACCTGAGAGGGGAGGTGACAAGCCAGTACCAGTTGTCCCGCGGTGTCGGATTTCAGCTCTAGCGCCGGCCTCGCAAGTCTAAATTGTGCAAAAGGTATACATGCTATAAGATAAGGTCTTAGTTTTGCTTAAAGATGTGCACTACAAATTGGTAATGGGGCCAGTAACCAGTATGTCTTTCGCTACGACGCGGACATTTCTCCGAGAATGCTTAGAAAACTACGTAGTAGGCAAACAAAAGTGCTTGAAGGTAATTTGTTGTAAGCGGATGATAACGCAATTGGTTCAAATTATTGTGTGTTTTTTCTTTCCCCTACCAGACGTCACGGAGGACTAGAGAAATGAACATACGTTTTTAAGCAGCGGAACGTAATAACAGCCGCAAGGCAGTCGCAAGACCGAGCAAACTAAGATTCTCTTTCGTTGCAAGATATGTTAAGCTGGACTAGAATTATGATTTAATTACTATAGTGCAGGTGGCGTTCATGCATGGCGCTGCTTCCAACGGAAAATTAACAACGTTTATATTTAGTGGGGCCCTGATATTAAGAGCATACATTATGTCGAACTAAATACACAAAGGTGGTTTGAAGATGCACTCTAAGTAATTAATTAGTATGTCGATGTGATCATCATAACTTAGCAGACACTTCCGGAAACGATATAAATATTTCATGAAGTGGTTCACCTGGTGTTACTAATACATTCCTGCCACGTTCGAAGTTACATATAGTGTCAAAAAAGCACTAGCTTAACTGGGTTTCAAAGCCATGCTAAACACTTTCAATAATGCAAGTAGGTAGTCCATAGCAAAAATAAGCATACCTCTATAATGCAAAACAAAAATCAAAGTGTATCTAATAACAGTGGAAACCTTGAGCACCAACAATATATACCATGTGCGTAAAAAGCTGTAGCCCATCTGACTGACCTTCAACACCCTCCAACTGACCTTCTACACCCTCCGACTGACCTTCAACACCATCCGACTGACATTCAACACCATCTGACTGACCTTCAACACCATCTGACTGACCTTCAACACCATGTGACTGACCTTCAACACCATCTGACTGACCTTCAACACCATCTGACTGACCTTCAACACCATCTGACTGACCTTCAACACCCTCCAACTGACCTTCAACACCATCTGACTGACCTTCAACACCATCCAACTGACCTTCAACACCATCTGACTGACATTCAACACCATCTGACTGACCTTCAACACCATGTGACTGACCTCCAACACCATCTGACTGACCTTCAACACCCTCCGATTGACCTTCAACACCATCTGACTGACCTTCAACACCATTCAAATGACCTTCAACACCATCTGACTGACCTTCAACACCCTCCGACTGACCTTCAACACCATCTGACTGACCTTCAACACCATCCGACTGACCTTCAACACCATCTGACTGACCTTCAACACCCTCCGACTGACCTTCAACACCATCTGACTGACCTTAAACACCATCTGACTGACCTTCAACACCATCTGACTGACCTTCTACACCCTCCAACTGACCTTCTATACCCTCCGACTGACCTTCAACACCATCTGACTGACCTTCAACACCATCTGACTGACCTTCAACACCATCTGACTGACCTTCAACACCATCTGACTGACCTTCAACACCCTCCGACTGACCTTCAACACCATCTGACTGACCTTCAACACAATCTGACCGACCTTCTACACCCTCCAACTGACCTTCTACACCCACCGACTGACCTTCAACACCATCTGACTGACCTTAAACACCATCCAACTGACCTTCAACACCATCTGACTGACCTTCAACACCATCTGACTGACCTTCAACACCATCTGACTGACCTTCAACACCATGTGACTGACCTCCAACACCATCTGACTGACCTTCAACACCATTCAACTGACCTTCAACACCATTCAAATGACCTTCAACACCATCTGACTGACCTTTAACACCATCTGACTGACCTTCAACACCCTCCAACTGACCTTCTACACCCTCCGACTGACCTTCAACACCATCCGACTGACA
The DNA here is from genome assembly GCA_036785665.1 of Chirona hameri. Taxonomy (NCBI): domain Eukaryota; kingdom Metazoa; phylum Arthropoda; class Thecostraca; order Balanomorpha; family Balanidae; genus Chirona; species Chirona hameri. Next base: position 60,681 of record JAXIVJ010004331.1, on the reverse strand, counting down.
TTCAACACCATCTGACTGACCTTCAACACCATCTGACTGACCTTCAACACCATGTGACTGACCTTCAACACCATCTGACTGACCTTCAACACCATCTGACTGACATTCAACACCATCTGACTGACCTTCAACACCCTCCAACTGACCTTCAACACCATCTGACTGACCTTCAACACCATCCAACTGACCTTCAACACCATCTGACTGACATTCAACACCATCTGACTGACCTTCAACACCATGTGACTGACCTCCAACACCATCTGACTGACCTTCAACACCCTCCGATTGACCTTCAACACCATGTGACTGACCTCCAACACCATCTGACTGACCTTCAACACCATTCAAATGACCTTCAACACCATCTGACTGACCTTCAACACCCTCCGACTGACCTTCAACACCATCTGACTGACCTTCAACACCATCCGACTGACCTTCAACACCATCTGACTGACCTTGTGAAGGCCGGCAGCTGGGCGCCCATGACCTTGACCCTGCCGACCAGCAGACAGAGGGCGCCAGCGGCGAGCGCCGTCAGTCGGGATGCGGCCGCCCTCAGCCAGTCCGGGGGCGGCGCCTTGCCGCTGACCAGGGAGCGGAGCAGGTAGGCCAGGCCGGCCAGCCGCAGCTGTCGTAAAGAACACGTCACGAGCACACAGTCACGATCAAATCACCGACATCCAATCGGCGACAGCAGCAATGGCCAGGCCAATCGTGAGGCATGGCAGGTAGAGGTTCTGCCTGACCAGAGAAACGTGTAGTTGTAATAAAATGCACTAATGCGAAACTCCACTCCTGGTAATGTAACTAAACTCCACTCCTGGTTTCGCAGTAGAGCTGATGGCTCCAAAAACAGCAATGCACGACACCAGGATGCAGTATTGCAAATTTACGTGAGTAGCTCTGCATCATGGGTTTAAATATTTAATTCGCGAAGTGGCTGCTTTCAAGCGTAATGTACTCTAGATTCTATATGCGTGGCATCCACTCTGCAAATCGTACAATATTCACGTCGTCCAAACAACGAAGTGATAAAGAGTGCACAAAGGCTCTTTAAGAAATGCATTGTCATGGGTTGCATGGTATAGGTACTACGTAGCTGTGCAATAACTTGTGTCTGTAGAACACGGCGTTTTACAGAGGCACTTGTTGTGCTGCTGCTTATAACTTGCACCAAGAAATAGAAACAAGTGAACCATTAAAGTTAATGAAAGGGATAGTTGTAAAAAGTAGTAAATATTCCCTTTATTAAAATAATAGCATGTTGTTATGGTACTCCGAAAGTGTTTAACAAGTCATGTAACATATCCATATGCGCATCCAGTATGTACACTGGCATACTGGTAATCAATGTATTATTTTACTGGTAGCGTTCCTGCCCATTATTTGTGATGTGCTCAACGAGGAACGAAATTCCGAATCCCGGCATGGCTGGAATCATTTTTTCTCAGTCCTGGTTAAATTATAATGCGGTTGTATATTCCACCGCAAAAGTAGGCCAATTCCATTTGGTACAAGTTTTCATGCATTGTTTAATAAAATGATGAACACTCATTACGAAATTCGAAGCAAAGAATCTACTGCATGTGAATTTGCCATTTGGCTGATACGTGCTGCCCGTGCACAGGTGTCTATGCAAGCAAGTAATCAATTAAGGAAGTGGTACACGTTTTAATAATGCGGCTGTGTGCCTTCTTGCATCATCCAATAGTTTCAATCTGCTTAATGTAAGAATGTCATTGCAGTCAGTTGTTGGCCATAGCAGAACCAAATCCAGCTGTATTGCGGCCCAGCTGTATTGCGGGACAGCATAGCACTACGGCGGTATGCGCTACTGCCATCTATTGGACAGTTTTGTTACTTCGCTTTCATCGTGTGGGCGCTAAAGTTCACTTCGAAGGAAGAGTGGTGAAAGGATGTGCGATAGATAGACTTCAAGCAGTAATCGCCCATGAAAAAGGTTTGGTTAGTTAAAATTGAAGCCCAGTCACATCTTGATTAACTTCAACTTATTTCAAATTAATTTGACGTCAAGAGTCAAGAGAAGTGCTGCCGGGTAAATGCGATTGAAAAGACGGGTTGCTTGCTTTCCGGCAATCGACTTTGTTGTGTGCATACATTTTTACCATCAGCCCAAAGTATAATGTAATTACCTTAAAGGGAGATAATCACCTTTTGATTGTGTTAGCAACAATTTATTTTGCTTTCGTTATGGTATTAAAATGTTGATATCTAAATTTAAGAATTAAATACAACTATTCCCTAATTCAAAGTTGGAAATTTGGGAAAATTAATGATCGGTATTTTCCCTCCACTATTGGAAAGCGCAACATCTGGCGCTTTTGCATCAATCTGTTCAACGTTGTTGAATGGGCACTTATAAGCAAATCGCCGACACTAAATAGGTCGCCGTAGTTTAGCTTGGCACCGGGCGGCCAGTGCCAAGCTAAACTGCCGATGCCAATGCACTTTTTTCTTCAAATGATTGTTGATTGTTCATAAATTTGTTGGCACATATTCGCAAAAGATAGAGTGCAGGAAACATATTGCATACCCTCATGGTAAATAACAAATCGTAAGGAGGCTAATTTACTGAATTCGTTACCGAGTACTTGCTGAGTACCCACCGATATAAGCGTGGATCGCTTATCGGTAGGAAACTGCCAATATCTTTCGGTAGGAATGTTTATATGCAAAATGTGATGAATTTACATCATATTTTGGCCTCGTCTATCGATTTCAGGTGCTAACTCCATTTTGGTGGAAAAGGTGATTATCTCCCTTTAAGAAGAGGTATGTTATTATCCTTTGCCTAATGGTTATTCCCACTTCGGTGCAGTTTCTAGGACATTTAGAAAATTGTGACTGAATGGTTTACTTGAGTTCGCCGTTTGTATCGACAACCAGCTATGAACCACGGGGAGGGTTGAGCAAGCTACTGGGAAGAGTTGAAATACCTTCCATCTCTCCCCCAGCAGTTTTTAATGATAAGATGCATTACAAGCAAGAAGACAATTTATAAGAAGGTACGGAAATCCGCTTTTGCGTGCAGATATACAAACAATAATAAAGGTAAATAAAAGATAATAACTCACTTGCCTTAGTAGTTTGATCAAGCTATCTATGATTAATTATTTAACAAGCTATTTAGGATTTATTATTTAACGAAAAAGTACTTAATAACAAAATTATAACACCCCATAACATACCGACTAATCAATTGGCACAAGCCGATGCGATTATTAGTCAGCCGCCATCAGCGGCGGCCAAACACCCCACAGTCGTGCCGTCAGCCGTGGCCATCGCCGTGGTGGCTGCAACAGCTCAGTTCCGGCAGCCGCAGCAGCTCGTGCGAGACTGACGAGCCGGCGCTGACGGACCGCAATGAACCCGTCCTCCGCCGGCCACATCAAAACAGGCCACAATTAATTACTGGCCGTCGGACGGGGCTTTCGCAGCAGGAAATATAGCAATGGTCGTCCCCAGTTCCGGAAAAATATGTCACGAATGGCTCGCGAGGGGAGGCGCCTCCATTTTCCACCGGAAAATAGCGCGGTGATATTGGATTACATTATCAGGCTACACGAATGGAGTTTTGCTGTCTAGTTTTTAAAGCTTGAAGGCGTAAGACTCATAAGTGCTGAGTAAACAAAGCTGTGCACCCATTCAGGTCTTCGAATACTTCGCAACACTTTCCAAATCTACGCAATATCTGAGTCAAACCACCCACGCTACGTTTGAGTTTGTCTATGCAGCCTGAATTTATCCCAATCAAACACTCCTGGCTTTGCAAAATAAACTCTCTCTGCGTGGATGGGAGGCTGAGGAGGAGCACGATGTGGACGGAAGGCTGAGGAGGAACGCGATGTCGACGGAAGACCGGCTGAGTTTAAGCACTCGCAGCCGATATCCGCCCACAGTCTGAGACCCGTGTCAGTCCACACCGGAGTCTGAGACCCGCGTCAGTCCACTGATCCCACAACAGTCTGATACCCGCGTCAGTCCACCGATCCCAGAGCATGAGACCCGCGTCAGTCCACCGATCCCACAGTCTGAGACCCGCGTCAGTCCACACCGGAGTCTGAGACTCGCGTCAGTCCACCGATCCCACAGTCTGAGACTCGCGTCAGTCCACACCGGAGTCTGAGACCCGCGTCAGTCCACCGATCCCACAGTCTTAGACCCGTGTCAGTCCACTGATCCCACAATCTGAGACCCGCATCAGTCCACACCGGAGTCTGAGACCCGCGTCAGTCCACCGATCCCGCAGTCTGAGACCCGCGTCAGTCCACCGATCCCACAGTCTGAGACCCGCGTCAGTCCACCGATCCCACAGTCTGAGACCCGCGTCAGTCCACCGATCGCACAGTCTGAGACCCGCGTCAGTCCACCGATCCCACAGTCTGAGACCCGCGTCAGTCCACCGATCCCACAATCTAAGACCCGCGTCAGTCCACACCGGAGTCCGAGACCCGCGTCAGTCCACCGATCACGCAGTCTGATACCCGCGTCAGTCCACCGATCCCACAGTCTGAGACCCGCGTCAGTCCACCGATCCCACAGTCTGAGACCCGCGTCAGTCCACACCAGAGTCTGAGACCCGCGTCAGTCCACTGATCTCGCAGTCTGAGACGTCAGTCCACACCGGAGTCTGAGACCCGCGTCAGTCCACACCGGAGTCTGAGACCCGCGTCAGTCCACACCGGAGTCTGAGACCCGCGTCAGTCCACACCGGAGTCTGAGACCCGCGTCAGTCCACACTGGAGTCTGAGACCCGCGTCAGTCCACACCGGAGTCTGAGACCCACGTCAGTCCACACCGGAGTCTGAGACCCGCGCCAGTCCACCGATACCACAGTCTGAGACCCGCGTCAGTCCACACCGGAGTCTGAGACCCGCGTCAGTCCACACCGGAGTCTGAGACCCGCGTCAGTCCATCGATCCCACCACACTGGCGCAACTGAGACCACCTAAAAATAGCCAAAGTCACAAGTAACACAAGCGCCCAGACGCTCCGTGGTGCCACGCTGCTTGCATGCATCACTTCAAGGAATAACAGGAAATGACAATAACGGCTAAATGTTATATCGCGGCAGTGCTCTTTTTCTATACTGTCCATTGTCCAGATGTTGCATTGGCCAAGAGCAACGAAATCACCAGCTGCATGTTTCGACGGACACCGGGGTGGCAGAAAATGTCAGAATGTAAATGAGACTCCAGAACTGCCACCTCATTTGACGGGTCATGTAACATACTCAGACGCCTCGCCCAGGTCACCCGGGCTCCTCTGGGTTCGTCACAGCTCGTCTGACCAGTGGTTCAGTGGTTCATTCAGTGGTTCATTCAGAACCTGACTCATTGGGATTCAGGGTCGCCAAGCCGCCTCCGAGCGCCGGATGGCCCGCGATGAAGAGCTCCAATCAGGCCGCGGTCTGTCATCCAAACTGTTATAAAGCGCGCCGGCACAATTTCGAAGTCGTATCTTGCAGCCCTTGTGAAGACAAATGGAGCTGGGATGCCCGAAGATTTGTCATCCGGGAATCCGGCTAAGTTTTAATGAGCACCGCGGAGTGGTTCTTTTCGGCGGAAACGAGCGACGTTAAGATTCTGATGGATTCGCGATTGAGTTGCATCCGAGTTGGCAGCCCACGTGTGGAAGCTGTTAGTGTTCAATTGGCTGAGTGACATGGGCTGAGTGGTATTGGCTGAGTGACATGGGCTGACTACTGAGTAGCCCTGATCGACTCCATCTTCTGCAAATATCACGGCGCCATTGCTCTGAGAACGCAGCGTCGTTACGAGCGGCTCGCTCGTCCTTTCGTGGTGTATGGGAAAAATATGATTATGAGCGGCCCGACCCGGCCCGGCCCGTGGAGACGCTTTTCAGCAGCTCATATCTCTGCAAGTGCACGTCCGATTGACAAGCGGACTTATTTGCTTAGCAGCCCCATCTAGCATTCCCTGTTTGAGACCAGTGCCGACTCATGTGGGTGACTACCACTGCGCGTGGCGCGTGCCGCGTGAGGGGTGTTGGAAGGTGTTTCCTCGCAATAACTCCACAACGGCTGGACAGATTATGTGCAAATTTCGTGTGTGGTTAGGGACCTCTCAGCCGCCACTTTCACACAACTCAGGGGTGGGGTGACTGCACGTGCGCACGTGCACACCCCTATTCTGTATCCCAGAAAACGGCTGACCCGATGGTGTTCAAATTTGACGTGTGGTTAGGGACCTCTCAGCCGCCGCCTTTCCACAAGTCAGGGGTGGGGTGGCTTTGCACGTGCGCACGTGCAAACCCCTATTATATATCTCAGAAACGGCTGAGCCGATTGTGTTCAAATTTGCTGTGTGGTTAGGGACCTCTCAGCCCCCACTTTCCCACAAGTCAAAGATGGGTGCCTCTGCAAGTGCGCACGTGCGCACCCTTTTTTGTATCTCAGAAACTACTAGCCCCATCGAGTTTAAATTCCCCATACATTTCCTTCGCGCTCGCTCGTTCATCGCCAACTACGGCGCCTTACTGGTTTTAAGAGGGCAGTTTCGTGCCTTCAGAGCACTGGTTCTCATGATTAACAACCTGCAGGTTTACGGGTTTACGAATTTAATCTGTAACCCATATCATCCCAGCGTGACAAATATGTCACGGAATATTTGTCAGGCATTTCTGATCGATGACACTGCCTGATAAAGGAGAGGGGGAACTTTCCAGTGTTTAAACTTGTGTCATCCTGACACTCGTGGTGCACTTCAATAGCTACCATTATGTCTGCAATGAAGTGTTAGATCTGACCACCCTCAAGCCTTCGCGACCAATATGTGCTATTAAAGGTGATACGTAGGCCGATGTGCTTGCGAGTCTTCAACCCGATACGTTATTAAGTTGTTATTGTGTCTTGCGTCGGACAACAGAGGATTACATTTACTTCGTATTATGACCAGTGATTTATTAAAGCAACAAAATATAACATGTCGAGTAAAGGCCAAAACGATGATGGTATTTGTGCCCAAGTGCACGACGTACGTCGTGGTCATATTGTGCGCGAAAGGTCAAGGTCAATAACAAAGTAAACATATCTTCTAAAATGGCCCGAGACAAATCATCCTATATGAACCATTGCTAGACGCCAGTACGTCGGTGTATATCCGCAGATGTGATCCAAACATCTGGAAATAACTCGGCGCCCATTGCGCGCGGCGACATGCGCTACATGCGCGAACAAGGTATGCGAGTAGAGTAATAGGGTCACGACATCAAATCAAAATTTGGCGTTGATTGGTCTGTGGGTGTAGCTGCAATCGTAATCATTTTTAATTGTCCGCGAATGTCTGAAACCCCTTGCACCGGCCATCTCTCACCCAATCTTAGTTGCTCGCACAAGGGCGGCGTTATGACCGTGGTTAAAAACGTGCGTTGGGTACGCAGAGGTCGCTGGTTCGATCACACTATACCAACTGACAGCCATTCAGGCTGGCGGAGGCGCATCATCTGTCATGCGCTTGCACATCGTGTAATGCGAGGCTTTATAACTGGTTCAACATAATAATTCCATTCAAGACCATGTTCCCATAAGCACACATGTATAGCGATTGCCAAAGTAGGGCTCACCTTTCTGACGACAAACACCTCGTACACAGCGCAGATTCCAATGGCAGTGATGCCCTGCTCCTTGCACAGCATCGCGGCCGTCACACAGGCCAGCGTGACGCCAATCCAGCTCCAGTCTGCGAACCACAGACAATATACAAACCGTAACACACCGTCACACAGGCCACGTAACACACCGTCACACAGGCCACGTAACACACCGTCACACAGGCCACGTAACACACACCGTCACACAGGCCAGCGTGACGCCAATCCAGCTCCAGTCTGTGAACCACAAGACAATATACAAACCGTAACACACCGTCACACAGGCCACGTAACACACACCGTCACACAGACCACGTAACACACACCGTCACACAGGCCAGCGTGACGCCAATCCAGCTCCAGTCTGTGGACCACAGACAATATACAAACCGTAACACACCGTCACACATGCAACGTAACACACACCGTCACACAGGCCACGTAACACACCGTCACACAGGCCACGTAACACACCGTCACACAGGCCAGCGTGACGCCAATCCAGCTCCAGTCTGTGAACCACAGACAATATACAAACCGTAACACACCGTCACACAGGCCAGCGTGACGCCAACCCAGCTCCAGTCTGTGAACCACAGACAATATACAAACCGTAACACACCGTCACACATGCCACGTAACACACACCGTCACACAGGCCAGCGTGACGCCAATCCAGCTCCAGTCTGTGAACCACAAGACAATATACAAACCGTAACACACAGTCACACAGGCCACGTAACACACACCGTCACACAAGCCACGTAACACACCGTCACACAGGCCACGTAACACACCGTCACACAGGCCAGCGTGACGCCAATCCAGCTCCAGTCTGTGAACCACAGACAATATACAAACCGTAACACACCGTCACACAAGCCACGTAACACACCGTCACACAGGCCACGTAACACACCGTCACACAGGCCACGTAACACACCGTCACACAGGCCAGCGTGACGCAAATCCAGCTCCAGTCTGTGAAGCAACATACGCCGTCACACCCAGTCACACAGCCCACACAGGCAAGCTTGTACAATGTATTGCAATGAAGGGGTTGCAACACGTAGCTACTTGCACCGATTCTTGATCCGGCATTCAATCGTTACTTGGAGCAACTTTGCTTGGCTCCCCAGTTGTGATTCATTTCATTAATGTATTTCAACAAGTAAAGCTAATGTAAACATCAATTTTGTAGACACCAGGCCACCGCGGATTGAAAGGAATGAGTGTGTTGATAGGGCCTTTGTAAGTGTAGCTTTCCCGCTTCAAAACTCGTTCAAAACACTCATCACCTCTCTTCAGACCACGTCATCGCCGGTGCGCTCGTTCCCGCCCTTTGTGCGCTCGTTCCCGCCCTTTGTAAAATCACCACCGGTCCACCGGCAGCTCGACAGGACACGACGTCACCGGGGAAGCACGACAGTCGTCACCGCTTCACAAATCACTGGCCCGCTCCGCCGCCAACAATCAGCCAATCGGCGTGCTCGCCCGGCCGTGAAAGGAAGCTGTCGATGCTCAGAGCGGGCGCGAGAGCGATGTGGGAGCCGCGAGGAGGGTGTCGGCTCCGACCTCGGGGTCCCGTGGCTCAGGTCTCGGGTCTCGAGTGGGACGGAATCCAGATGGAGCCGCGCGGACACGCAGACGGTAATGGTGTACGGACACGAAACCACCGTACCGAGATAGACGGGCCGAGACGTCCCCAGAGAGAAGGGGAGGGGAAGAGGGAGACTGTGACGCAGGTAGGGATGGAGAGATACTATCTATAGACACGACATGGGGTCTAGAGTGATTACAGCAGTAGAACATTATGCTGGTTAGCCGCGTTCAGTCTTGACGAAAGAGTGACTGTGATACATTATCGTTTTTTTAATAAACAAAATGGAGGCCTTTGCAACAAAATATTTAACGTTCAACTAAGTCATTTTTATTTCGATTATGCCGAGAAAATAAATTTGGCTGTCACGCAACATTTGCGCACCGTAAAGTCCCATGTCGGGTAACGTTCGAAAACACCTGCTTTCAGAATAATACGTTTTTCAAATATGGTAACGTTTCCATCGTCATTTTCAGAAGCGCGCTGCTAGTAAAAGCACCGCTTTATTTGAACCCAGACGCAACTGGCGATCGAGATGCGTCGATAAGATAAAGACAGAATCGTCCTAAGCAGAGCTGGAGCTCAGAATCAAGCGCTGCCACGCCGGACGCGCTGGTTTGCCACGTTGGAGGCTTGAACTGCTGCTGGCTGCAATGGCCTGTCTTGTGCTAGTCTGCTGGCCGCAGAGGCCTTCCCCGTGCTGGTCCGCTGGCTGAATAGTTCTGCCCTGTGCCGTCCCGACCCGTGCTACTCGACCCGGCTGCTGCTGACGGCTGCTGGCTGCTGAGAAGTCCTCTCCGCGCGGCGCAGAGCGGCCACCCAGGCCGGTTCTCAGTCCCTGAGATCAACTCAGAGTTCCGACGGATGACTGGGCCGCAATCGATGATTCCAAGAACGGCACGGACAGTAGTCAGTTCTGCAAATAAGCGGCGCTAAAAGCACCAGGCCGCCCGCCGCCAGCCGAGTCGAGAGCAATAATCCCAGGAACGGGGCCCGTTGTTATCCACTCGACACCCAGCCAGGGTATTTTCTTAAGTTATTTCGCCTAATACTATCGCCAAGGCGAGCGGGCGTAGCTCAAGATCTCCGCAGTTTAATATCGCTGCAAATGCAGCAGAACGGTAAACGATTGAAGCATAAGTCACGAAATCGTTTTGATAGTGTCCTGATCTGAAGAATCGTTCGTTACTGCCTCACTGGTTCCAATTTTTATCCGAACAAATTTGTCTTCTGATAGGTCAAGACAATTTAAAAATGTTAACAGCAAAAGTTGGCAGAAAATTGTCTATGATATTATCTGCAATCACTATAATATCAATATGAATATCGTCGTATTTTAGATGCTACACTCGTAATGCTAATGCTAACATTCCAGAAGTTATGTACAAGATTAACGCTGGACTATTTACAAAATACCCAGATATTTGGCTGGAGCCTTGATTCTCACCACCAGCAATTAGTTTCAGCACACCAGACATTCCATTTTACCAGAGCCGATACCTAGAGATCTGTATTCATTTGGCGCTAGGCGCGAGCAGGCCGGGGTCGAGATGTCGATTTATACAGAGCTGCAGCTCGTGGCATGTCGTCGCCGAGCGAGGCCTGCTTAAGTCTCTGATTAATCGCTGGAGCGCCATATTAACACGGAATTAACCCGCAGCCTGTCGCAGAGACGTGTCGCCACGTTAATTTGACGAATGGCCTCAGAGATAGGCATTATTCCGGATGACTGGTAAACGTGTGATAATTGGAGTTTGTTGACGATCAGATGATAATGGAATGGAGAGAATGAGCTGAACAGTGCTCGTCGAGCGTAGCATAGTAATGACCATTAGACCCTACATGCAGCGGCATATATTAGGGTCTAATGGTCTGGATAGCTGAACTGGATCATGTTTTACAACATGCGCGTGTTGTGGTGGACGTATCGAATCAACAACTGGCCTAGGTGCCCGCACTGTGCATTGGTACAACTACAGACTCACAGCTCCCTAATTGAGATCCAGTTTCATCTCAATGGGGCACGACCCTAAGGAACCGTATCACCTCTTCATGGGTACAGAAAGCGGCCCATATCGTGTCATAATATCAATGTGACCCAGCCCTCATCACGTTGCACCAAGCTAAAACAGCACTGTACGAGCGACGAGTGGTCCCTTGTGGGCTCTTCAAAGACTACGACCCCGAGTGAGTGTGGTTATAATGCAATAATCCCTGGGCCCCCACCATGCCGCTGGCCCAACCCCGATGACCTCTGGTAGCCGGAGCAGCAACAGCGCCGCGCTCCCTTAGGTAAACGAACTGCAACGACTTCACACCAGCTGGCGGCTCGGTCGCCCGGCAATCCTCCGTAACGAGCCACAGCAGGCTCCTCTACGCCTCTGGCGATGAAGGGTTTATAGCGACAAGTGTGTTTGCTCAGGTGCTACCGGCGACACGAAAATCAATGCCAACAATTATGCGCCCAGGGGTCCGCTGGAACATCGTAATTTTGAATAATATATCACCGGAGCCGTGTGCACGGTCACTATTAGAGCGTTGTGTTTGAGCCGGAGCGTGGTGCGCCGCTGCCGCTGCTGGCGTGAAGGCAGGGTGATTGACGAGAATGTCGAGTGTCGAGTACGAGTGTCGAGTGTCGAGTGTCGAGTGTCGAGTGTCGAGTGTCGAGTGTCGAGTGTCGAGTGTCGAGTGTCGAGTGTCGAGTGTCGAGTGTCGAGTGTCGAGTGTCGAGTGTCGAGTGTGAGCGCTGCGCAGCGGCTGACAGGAGTCCAGAGGTCGACTCACGGTCACGCCGGTCCGTCGACTCGAGAATGGAGCGGGACGGCGCTGCACGGTGCTAAGGAGGGGTTGAAGAGCTACTGTGTTAATTTGGATTGAGGTGGGCACGGAGGGTTGAAGAGACAGGACCAGAGGGTATGCTGGGGACGGGGAGGGTATCCGACTGGGGTGTCAGTGGTGAGGGGGTGCCTTGGAGCATCGAGGGATGCCTTGGAGCATCGAGGGGTGCCTTGGAGTGCCGAGGGGTGCCTTGGAGCATCGAGGGTGCCTTGGAGCATCGAGGGGTGCCTTGGAACATCGAGGGGTGTCCAGGAGCATCGAGGGGTGCCTTGGAGCATCGAGGGGTGCTGAGGAGTGCCGAGGCGAGTCCAGACGTCGTTACCATAGCACGCGATGACCCGGAAAATGGCATTCTGATGGATCGTGCGAGGCAGCCTGGCTAAATGGCTCACTAAGCCTGAATGGCCATAACCTTTGAACGGTCGTCACTATGATGGCGTCAAAGGCTTCGGAATGCGCCATTTATTGCCAAACATTGCTTCTGGAATTCCTTCCGATATGCATATATTTTAAAACAACTACCGCCATAAAATGGTTCACCACGCTATGGTATGGTATGCTGGCAATATTTAGTTAAACTCGATGACAACTGGACGATCCTGCTGAAAAGTGACACATTATAACAGCGCGTTGGCATCTAGTGGTCAATGAGGAAAGAGCGAATTGCGAAATGTGATATACGATAAGTTTATACGATTTCAATTAAAATCACGCTCAATCATACAGGGATCACCACAGGATTTCATGAAGACTATTAAGAGTGGATGGCAGGTTTGGTAGATTTATGTCTTGTAAGAGTGAAATATGTACATAATGCAACGATGCATATGACAAAAGTAATGGTTTCCCTAATGCAAATGCCGAGAAATCGGACATTATCGATCACCACAGCAGCATGAATTTCACACCATGAACAAAACATTAACTTTGGACTCACCAGTTCCTCGCGGAGTTTTCGTGGCCGTGACATAAGACAGGAAAGCTACGATGAAAAACACTGACGAGAGCAGCTCCGCTCTACCCACGACTCCTGTCACCTGCCGGCGAAAAGTTGGAGTTTTTAGAATGCATCGCAAACGTGGCTGACTTGCACTCTTTACGCTCC
>JAXIVJ010004331.1:37500-42500 GCA_036785665.1 Chirona hameri | reverse complement strand
TCAGGAGCATATGCACAGGTGTTTCCAGGTGACAGTTGTGGTTTACCTTGAGATTGTGACCTCGATTGACCTATTAAAAGGTCAACCGAGGTCACTGACCTCCAATGACCTCATATTACGTTTGGCTTCTGGCAGTTTCTAGGACATTTTGTGAGGCTGATTTCAAATATGGGATCCATTTTACATAATTATATGTTCCACTGGGGTCATGCACCTCCACAGGTCAACCCAGGTCACTGACCTCAAATGACCTGACATCACCTGACATGACTTTTTTGGAATTTGGCAGTTTGTAGGACATTGTGTGACGCTGATTTCAAATGTGGCACCCATTCAGCATAATTATATGCTCATTGGCGATTCTAGCTCGATTAAGTTCAATTTATACGAATTTACAATTTGGTTGAATTTTGGGTCATTGACATGAGCTCAGAGGTCATCTAATGACCTATGACCCTAAAATCGGGTATCAATGGCTTACTTTCGTGACAAGCAACACGCTCGTTTTTAATCGAAGCCCTAGCCCAATTAGGGGCGAAACGCTAGGGGGTTGTACCCCCTCCCCCTGCACGGTCACGCACTGATCAGACGCTGCACGGGCGAGGGTTAACACATCGATTTTAGTAGCAGTTACTTCCGTTGTTGTTGTTCATAAATGCACTTTACTATAACGAGGGCATGCAATCTGAACTATGCACTTGGACGACGTCCAAGCTCAAACACGGGGGCGATTTGATCAACAGCTGGCCAGTGGCTCTGTCAGTGGTCGCCTGTCTGGATGATAGGCTTGCCTCAATAGTATCCGAATGTCGCATGGTCGGCGCGAGTACTAGCTAGTTGTCATTACGAGCGCTCGTCCTTCCGTGGTGTATGGGAAAAATCTGAATATAAGCGGCCCGGCCCGCCCGGCCCGACCCGTGGCGACGCTTTTGAGAAGCTCATATCTCTGCAACCGCACATCCGATTGGCAAGCGAGCTTCGTTGCTGTGTAGCCCCATCCACCATACTCTGTTTGAGACCAGAGCCGACTCATGTGGGTGACTACCACTGCGCGTGGTGCGTGCCGCGTGAGGGGGTGTTGAAAGGTGTTTTGTCGCAAAAACTCCGCAACGGCTGGGCCGATTGTGTGCACATTTGGTGTGTGGTTAGGGACCCCTCAGCCGCCAATTTTCCACAAGTCAGGGGTGAAGTGACTCTGCACGTGCGCACGTGTACATCCCTATTCTATATATCAGGAACGGCTGAGCCGATTGTGTTCAAATTTGGTGTGTGGTTAGGGACCCCTCAGACTTCCTTCAAGTCGGGGGCGGAGTGCTTCTGCACGTGCGCACGTGCACACACCTATTTTATTTCTCAGGAACGGCTGAGCCGATTCAGTTCAAATGTTGTGTGTGGTTGGGGACTCCTCGGCCGCCGCCTTCCTTTAAGTCAGGGTGGGGTGCCTCTGCACGTGCACACCCCTATTCTACATCTCGGGACCAGCTGAGCCGATTGTGTTCAAATTTGGTGTGTGGTTAAGGACTTCTCAGCCGCCACTTTCCCACAAGTCATGGGTGGGGTGCCTCATGCACGTGCGCACGTGCGCGCCCTTTTTTGTATCTCAGAAACTGCTTGCCCGATGGCGTTGAAATTAACCATACATTTCCTTCGCGCTCGATCGTTCATCGCCAACTACGGCGCCTTACTGGTATAGTAATTGTGTGAGATAGTATTTCTTTTGATTCATGTAAAAAATCAAAAGAAATACTATCTCACACAATTACTATACCAGTAAGGCGTAAAAATTCATGTGCAGTTACACATGCTTTACACTTTGTCCTAACACAAATAATTACAACGGAATGCATGCTGTAACTGCACGTCAGTTTGCATATTTAAGCAAATCGACTAAAACATTCACCGTGCTTTCCGGAGACAAACGAAACCATTTGAAATCACGACCTTTTCCATGAGTCGTACAGCCTAACTGAAGAAGAGCAGGCGCGCTGCGCCGTGTAGCCTATAGAGCTCTTCACGGGACACATTTTCAGCCCCCATCTCGTTCCAACCCATTCAGCCAGATCCAAACCCGTTCCAATCCGAATTCATATTGATGGGGCTCCCGTTCCCACCCATTTCAGCATTTTCACTTTTTGTGGTGCTAAAAAATTATATGGTCTGTCCCGTAACCCGTTCCAACCCGTTAATTTCCCAAAAGTTTTCCCCGTTCCCACCTATTCCCGTCTCGTTCCCATTCCCGTATGGGATTCCCACTCCATGAAGGAAGGGCTCTAGTAGCTTACCTGAAATACAGCAGACAGACACAGACGTGCGACTTACCTGAAATAGAGCAGACAGACGAAGACGCGCAGCTTACCTGAAATAGAGCAGGCAGACGAAGACGTGCAGCAGTACGTTGGTGAGGTGGTAGCCGAACGGACGCAGCTGGTGCAACAGGTAGTTCCAGCGGAACGTCAGCACACACAGCGGACGGTACGACTTGTGAGAGTGCTCCTGAAATAAAGCCAGAAACGAAAGAGTGATATATTATTGCACTTAACATCTGAGACAGACAGACTTGCAAGGGGATGCTCCTTAAATACTGCAGAGTGTGATATAATTACATAGCAAGTCAAAAACAAGCCCGGTAACTAGTGCAACCTTAGAAAGAGACGTTCATTTTCATGAATGACCGGTATGACGTTACTTTGTAAACACGATGCGATCTGAAGAGTCAATAATGGAATGGATTCTCCAAGCACCATCTCAATGAATGCAAAACATTAGTCATCTTTTGTGTACCTATAGTCTGCAAATCTATAACTTACTAGTACGATTTACAATTATGCAAAAATAATGAACGAAAATGGCTGAAGGAATGAATGAAATGTTTGAACGAATGAAATGAGATAGAACTGCCATTCTTAAATTGATATGTACCAGTTTGATAATACACTAATATCTGGCGTGACTCGTGAAGTTTCGGGAAGCCAACGTGAGATCCCCAACCCAGATATTCCACAGTTCATCATCAGATGTATTTTCCTTTGTCTTAACGTCACTCGCCGAAAACACTAACGCAAGAAAGCTGGCTTATTTCATCGTAAAATGAAACGAATGACATGATTTATCTTGATCGGCAAATCAGTAAATCAAATCAGTCTGTTATAACAGCTGAAGTGATATTCCAGTGTCCTATGATAATTTTCCAATTCAGAAAACGATGCCCATAAATTGACTCACATCCACCCTGTTTCCGCGTAAAAGCGCATTGAAATGCATCCAATACGGCGAAACCCATCATTTTGATAAATTGACGCGCTTCGGAAATCTCCCTGTGGTCGGTAAGAGTATTGGTAAGGCATACATGTGCAGGATCAGCTGTCCAATACTACTGCTTAATCACCGTCTAGGGTCAGATTGCTGATGGTACACGAAGATGGATTCAACAGCGTCTGTGGCTTCAACTTCTCATCTGTATTGCTGATTGCTGTATTGCTGATTCATCTGTATTGCTCATCTCATGTGAAACAGAAAAGCGCCATTACTATCAAACTCCATTCCTCGAACATATGGGGTTCATTTATATAATGTGCAACTTAGATTTGATCGCAAAGTAGTATTCTGATTGTGTTTGTAATCAGATACGTTTAAACATTAAGAAAAGGCCATAGTAATGCAACAATCAAACCTTAGGCTACCAACAAATCTTTAAAAAGGAGTGCACGCTGCAACTGATGATGCTTGTGAGGATTTTGGCTTTTATATGCCTCTACTAATACCAACATGCCAAAAAATAAAACAGCACATAGTGTTTACATTGCATGGATGCAAATTACACTAATATAGTAACAATGATGTTATTTGGAGACGGCTGTGCGGGTATATGACTGAGTATCGGGTAAAGCACGTCTCATCTGCCTGACTCGTCCTCCGTCACCCCATGACGTGTCAAAATGTCACACATCATCTCAGGCGAGGCAACGCACATCATCCGACGGGGATCGTGACGTTTCTGTTGGCGAGGTAACGCACACGATCCGAGGGTACCGTGACGTTTCTGTTGGTGAGGTAACGCACACGATCCGAGGGTACCATGACGTTTCTGTTGGCGAGGCAACGCACACGATCCGAGGATGCTGAGCCGATCAATGACGATATACGGTGATGACGCTGCGAGCCGGCCAACAGCTCCGCTCCCTCCACTAATTGGAACAAATATGTGCAGGTCGACGCTCAGACGGTCTTGGCAGTGGGACAAAATCGATCGAATCCGGTTCCGAAGACAACAGACAAAATGGCGGATTACCAAGTGATAGCTCACGTTGTGTGGATACAATGAGTTTCATTTTAACTTGATTGAGGACAATAATAACATAAGTGAAGAAAAATATTGAATCACTAAATCATCACTTGGTAATTGGTAAAGTACATAAATATATGAGGCAAGGCTGTGCATGGTCACACAGTTCGAACCGGAATTCAAAGAGATCTTCGTTTGAACTTATGCACGCTTCCCACTACTGCACAATTCATGTTTTTGGCCACAGTTTTATCCGCGTGTTTTCTTCTGGCCTGTCAGTCCTCCTCCGGATGCAGCACGTGACTGGATGATAACTGATTAGCGTGCTGACGTTCTGACTCTTGACGTTCTAGCGATCTGACGTTCTGGCGATCTGACGTTCTGACATTCTGACTCTGACGTTCTGACGTTATGACGTTCTGACATTCTGACTCTGACGTTCTGACGTTCTGACGTTCTGACTCTGACGTTCTGACGTTCTGACGTTCTGACATTCTGACATTCTGACTTCTGACGTTCTGACGTTCTGACGTTCTGACGTTCTGACGTTCTGACGTTCTGACATTCTGACATTCTGACTCTGACGTTCTGACGTTCTGACATTCTGACTCCGACGTGCTGACGTTCTGCCATTCCTACCCTGACGTTCTGACGTTCTGACGTTCTGACGTTCTGACGTTCTGACGTTCTGACGTTCTGATGTTCTAACGTTCTGACA